>CM076579.1:1211799000-1211830028 GCA_034641835.2 Pinus albicaulis
CTTTACATTTCTTACAGCAATCACACAAATAGTTAAGTAAAATGCTGATAGAACATATAAGTGGATCTTATAGAAGACAAACCAGAAACAGAAAAATTGTGGTGGTGCGTTACGGCGGTCAACAGGATGCTTCAACCAGCGAAGTCTCCTTGGTCACCAACCCAGAATGTGTCACAACAGTCCTCCAATCAGCAACCGAGTCAACCCAAGTCAACTCCAAAAAAGTCAACGCTGTCCAGAAAAGTCAACGCAGAGCAGCAAGCTAAAAGTCAACGCAGCAGTAGTTAGGTCAACCCTTTGACCTCGATTTCTGTGCCAAACAGTACGGCCTTCCAAAATCGAACTTCCCAACAATTTTCAGCCATTTCAGACCATGCGTTGACCAAAGTCAACGCTGGTCAAACTTCCAGAAAAACCCTAGCCGCAGCAATTCGTCCTTCAGCTCAGCCGTACAGAAATTCGTCCTTCTTCTTCACACGTGTGGGCTGGAAATGTCCTCCAAGGAGCTTGTACTCAATCAAATGAGAGAAGAAGATGTGTGTTGTGTTGTGGTGAAATGCTCTCCAACTTTGCCTGTATTTATATCCATCATTGGGGTGTGTGACACATCTGCTGGGGGTGTGAAACCTTAAGGCCGACCTGCACATATAATTTATTATGAATAATAAATTCAAAATAAATGTTTTGCTCATCGGATTAAGACATATTATATATGGATTTTACACCTCTTCGAAAGAGGAATCCATCAAAAATATTAGCCTCTTAATATGAGCATCATAACATGGAGTTTGGACCTAGTTGTCCAAATTTAACACTCCCTCTCAACTAGGGAGAACTCCATCCATCAGTGCAATCAAACATCGTGCGTCATCCCGCCGTAACTTGCTTTGCTGGCCTCTTTATTTCGGAACAGAAGTGGGTCAGTCACAAAGACATCATCCCCCGACTGACATAATCAGTCCAGAGGTTCAAAACCTCTATCAAACTCATGAAGAGTATCCAACCAACCCAAAGTTGGTTCATCTGACCCGAAGTCAGGCAGAGGTCCCAGACCTCACTAAACTTGATCCGAGATCAAGTGGTTGGACCATGCCATCCTAGATAGAGAGTATGGCAATCTCTGATGCGTCCATCAGTATTTGCTACTAGTCTCTAGCTTTTCCCACCTCATTGGCCAAATGAGAGGTACTTCCCATGAGCCCTGAACTCAGTGGGTAGGATGCATACGGGGCACAGATAAATGAGAGGCGAACCAGCTCAATAATCACAAGGGTGGGGCAGAAGCATTATGAGTGCTTATAGCTCCGAGAAGCTATCCCCAAAGCCCCCTAGAGCTCCCAGAGCTCATCGTCCAACAGGACCCACATCATAGGGTCTTTCCACGACACCAAGACTCTCACGGAAGGTTAGGAACTTGACCTTCCCCGGGGGCTTAGTGAGAATATCCGCGACCTGCTCATCAGTTCCTATATGATCGAGCCTTACGGCGCCTCGCTGTACCATATCCCGGATAAAGTGGTACCTGATATCAATATGCTTGCATCGGTCGTGGAACACAGGATTCTCAGTCATACGAATCCCACTCTGATTATCACAGAGTATCACAGTGGTATCTAGCACATGTCCAAACAGCTCACTAAAGAGCTTACGCAACCAAACTGCTTCACAACAGGCCATACTTGCAGCAATGTATTCGGCCTCCGCAGTGCTCAAAGCCACCGACTTCTGCTTCCTGCTCATCCATGAGATCGAAGCAGAACCAAGATTGAAGCAGCATCCCGATGTGCTCTTACGATCCACCACACTGCTAGCCCAATCGGCATCAGTATATCCACGGAGTATCACACTCCCGGCAGTGTATCTCAGCCCATGGTTTATCGTGCCCCGAAGATATCTCAAAAGATTCTTGGCACCAACCCGGTGAAAATGATGAGGCTCAACCATCTGTTGACTCAAAGTGTTCACTGCAAAACATATATCTGGTCGGGTGTTCACTAAGAACATCAAAGCTCCTATGAGTTGACGATACTCGGTAGGATTGGCCAAGATAGGCCCAGCAGCGCTGCCACTCAACTTCTTAAAGTTGAGTTCCATCGGTGTCGACACGGACTTACAGTCCACCATCCCAAATCTTTCCAGAAGCTTCACAATATATTTTCCTTGAGAAAGAAAAATCTCTCCAGGTCTCTGCCAGACCTCCAGGCCTAGGAAATAGTGCATCAGTCCTAGGTCTTTCATCTCGAACTCAACAGCAAGCTCCCTCTTACATTGATGAATGAGAGGGTCATCACCTGTCAGGAAGAGGTCGTCCACATACAGCACTAGAATGAGAGGCTTCCCTTCCACAACCTTGAAGTAAAGGTTTGGATCAGCAGTGCTTCGAGTGAAGCCCAGCTTCATCAAGTAACTATCCATCCTCTCGTACCAAGCTCTGGGTGCTTGCTTTAACCCATAGAGGGCTTTCTTCAGCCTGCAGACATGAGTGTCTCGATCCTGAACTTCAAATCCCAGAGGTTGTTCTACATACACCTCTTCTTTTATTGTACCATGCAGAAAGGCGGTCTTGACATCCATCTGATGAAGACTCCACCTTGTGTAGCAGCAAGGGCTATGATTGATCGAATGGTGGTATATCGTGCCACAGGTGAAAATATGTCATCATAATCTACTCCTTCCTTTTGAGAGAAGCCACGAGCAACAAATCTTGCCTTGAACTTTTCAGCACTTCCATCAGAACCATGCTTGATCTTGTAGAGCCATTTCGCTGTGACAACTGATTTGTCCTTCGGTCTTGGAACCACATCCCAGACATCATTCTTCATTATGGACTCATATTCTTTGTGCATAGCATCCTTCCAGACTTGATGCTTTACGGCTTCCTCAAAAGATCCAGGTTCAGATTGTACAATAGTACTCATGGCAGCGAGATACCCTTGGTATCTACACGGCTTCTTGCTTTCTCGGAATGTCCCCGTTGGGGCAGCATGACCCTCAGCATCTTCGAGGGTGTCCCTGAGCCATGATGGTCTCTTTCCCAGTGAAGGAGATGGATCAATAGGGTCCATTGGTCCTTCAATATCAGGCATTGTCTCATCCTGCGGTTCTTCTTGATTTCCAGGCCTTTCTTCATGATTTTCTTCAGATCTTGGAAGATTTACTACTTTCTTCACGGAAGCATCTTCGTCAAAAGTGACATCATGGCATATCTCTACTTCCCTTTGACCAGGTACATAGAATCTATAGGCCTTAGAAGTCTCACTGTAGCCCACAAACATTCCTTTCTTCCCAGAAGCATCCAACTTACTTCTCTTTTCTTTCGGCACATGAAAATAAACAGGACATCCAAAAATTCTAAAATGTGAGACATCAGGTTTCTTACCAGTGAAAACCTCTTCGGGAGTTTTGGAGTCCAGAGCGGAATGAGGGCATTGGTTTTGAATATACACAGCAGTATTTGCAGCTTCTCCCCACAGAAACTTCGGTAGACCCTGGTCACATAGCATGGCACGGGCAGCTTCCACAATAGTCCTATTCTTGCGTTCAGCAACACCATTCTGCTCAGGAGTATATGCAGTGGTAGTCTCCCTCTTAATGTCAGCTTCTCTGCAAAAGTCTTTGAACTCATTTGACTCATATTCAGTGCCATTGTCAGTCCTCAAAATCTTGATCTTCTTTCCGGTCATATTTTCCACCAAGGCTTTGAAGGTACGGAACCACATGAAAGCCTCATCCTTCTTTTTCAAGAAGTATATCCAGGTTTTGCGAGAGAAGTCATCAGTAAATGTCATATAGTAAGAACATCCCCCCAGGGATGTTACGGGTAACATACCAGAAAGATCCGAATGGACCAGTTGCAATATATCAGATGTCTTTGTGACACTTGAGGGGAAAGGTCCCCTTGTATGTTTCCCTTCAGCACAGCCCTTACATACACCTTCATGATTATTTCCAAAATCAGGCATCCCTGTCACCACCTTCCTTGCTTCGGGAAGGGCCTTGTAATGAAGGTGTCCAAATCTCCGGTGCCATAGTTCGGTTTGTCGGATAGTATCACATGTCATTGCTCCCAGCGGACTCCCTCCAACTTGGTAGAGTGTGCCAACTCTAAAACCAATCGAGATAGCTTCCTTGAAGCTCTTTTTCCACATGAGCACCTTTCCATCAGAGAATGTTACATTGAATCCTTTGTCTTCCATGGCTGATACAGACACAAGGTTCTTCTTCAATTTTGGTACATAGAGTACATCTTGCAAATGTAGGACTTGTCCTTGAGACAAGTGGAGGGTCACAGTCCCTGTCCCTTTTACGGGATATGTGGCATTATCTCCAAGGATAATTTCTAGATTAGTATCCTTCTCAACCATGTCAGAGAGTGCTTCCTTGAATCCAGTGATGTGTCTTGAGGCACCACTATCGATTAGCCAGACATCCATAGTGTCGGGCGGAGATGTAGCAGAGAGAGCAGATACAAGAATATACTCATTTCTTTTATCAACGGCATTAGACTCCTCATACCTGGTGTTTCTAGACCTTTTAGAAGGTTGATTGTTTCCACCAAAGTGAGCCTTCCTCTTTCCTTTGGATTTGTCGTTTCTTCGATTCCCATTCCTTCGATTGTTGTTGTTATCATCACTATCAGGAGAATCCTTCATGAAGGGGCATTCTCTAGCATAGTGACCAGACCTATGGCAAGTGAAACACTTACCCTTCTTTTCTTGAGTCCTTATTCTTCCTTTGTCCTTAGAACCACCAGAGTTCTTCTTTCGAGAATGAGCACCATAGGTAGCATTTCTGTCATTATCGAATTCCTTCATCCTTGTTTCTTCTTGCATGCATCTAGACAGAAGCTCATCAAAGTTAGGAATGGTATTATTATTGAGAATGGTAGTTGT
Organism: Pinus albicaulis; assembly: GCA_034641835.2. NCBI lineage: Eukaryota > Viridiplantae > Streptophyta > Pinopsida > Pinales > Pinaceae > Pinus > Pinus albicaulis. The sequence continues at coordinate 1,211,803,893 of CM076579.1, forward strand.
GAATACTTGCCATTCATATGGGAGTCCTCCAAGTGCGGTGAGAAACATCTCACGATCAGCTATTGTCTCCCCAATAGCCAGCAGATTGTTCCTTGTTTCGGTCAATTTCAGAAAGTAAGTTTGAACAGACTCATCCCGGCCCTTCTTCATATTCTTCAACTTATTCTTGAGGAATAGCATTTGGTTCACATTGTTTACTTTGAACATAAGGATCAATTTATCATACATCTCCTTGGATGTGCCTAGTTCAGATATATAGGCAACCAGACTCTTATGTATGGATTCCCTGATCATCAGCTTTGCTTTGATCTCTCCCTTCTTATACTTGTTTCTAACAGCGGCGGTAGCATTGGATGGAGGTTCTTGAATCTTACCCAGCACATGATCCAAGAGATCATGGTCTTCCAATTTGAGATCTAATATCATCTTCCAGGCATGGAAGTCATCCCTTCCAGTCAGCTTGTCATTCTCCTTGAATTCAAAACTTGTGGAACCCATTTCTTCCGGTGGTGATTGCTAAAGATAGGGCTTGTCTTCACCTCATCTCCGATACCATGTAAATTTTTGTAGATGTTCTATGCTTGAAGCAACTTTACTTTTCTTACAGCAATCACACAAATAGTTAAGTAAAATGTTGATAGAACATATAAGTGGATCTTATAGAAGACAAACCAGAAACAGAAAAATTGTGGTGGTGCGTTACGGCGGTCAACAGGATGCTTCAACCAGCAAAGTCTCCTTGGTCAGCCAACCCAGAATGTGTCACAACAGTCCTCCAATCAGCAAACGAGTCAACCCAAGTCAACTCCCAAAAAGTCAACGCTGTCCAGAAAAAGTCAACGCAGGGCAGCAAGCTAAAAGTCAACGCAGCAGCAGATTGGTCAACCCTTTGACCTCGATTTCTGTGCCAAACAGTACGGCCTTCCAAAATCGAACTTCTCACCAAATTTCAGCGCATTCGGACCATGCGTTGACCAAAGTCAACGCTGGTCAAACTTCCAGCAAAACCCTAGCTGCAGCAACTCGTCCTTCAGATCAGCCGTACAGAAATTCGTCCTTCTTCTTCACACGTGTGGGCTGGAAATGTCCTCCAAGGAGCTCGTACTCAATCAGGTAAAATGCAGATAGAACATATAAGTGGATCTTATAGAAGACAAACCAGAAACAGAAATTTTTGGTGGTGCGTTACGGCGGTCAACAGGATGCTTCAACCAGCAAAGTCTCCTTGGTCAGCCAACCCAGAATGTGTCACAACAGTCCTCCAATCAGCAACCGAGTCAACCCAAGTCAACTCCAAAAAAGTCAACGCTGTACAGAAAAGTCAATGCAGGGCAGCAAGCTAAAAGTCAACACAACAGCAGTTAGGTCAACCCTTTGACCTCGATTTCTGTGCCAAACAATACGGCCTTCCAAAATCGAACTTCCCAACAATTTTCAGCCCTTTCAAACCATGCGTTGACCAAAGTCAACGCTGGTCAAACTTCCAGCAAAACCCTAGCCGCAACAATTCGTCCTTCAGCTCAGCCGTACAGAAATTCGTCCTTCTTCTTCACACGTGTGGGCTGGAAATGTCCTCCAAGGAGCTCGTACTCAATCAGATGAGAGAAGAAGATGTGTGTTGTGTTGTGGTGAAATGCTCTCCAACTTTGCCTGTATTTATATCCATCATTGGGGTGTGTGACACATCTGCTGGGGTGTGAAACCTTAAGGCCGACCTGCACATATAATTTATTATGAATAATAAATTCAAAATAAATGTTCTGCTCATCGGATTAAGACATATTATATATGGATTTTACACCTTTCCGAAAGAGGAATCCAACAAAAATATTAGCCTCTTAATCTGAGCATCATAACATGGAGTTTGGACCTAGTTGTCCAAATTTAACAGAAACTATCTCATAAATAACATTAAATTTGGCTTGCCCATGTATTTCAGTAATAACATAAACTGATATAAACTTCCTAGCTTTATGCTTAATATATCCTTCACTCTAAAGTCCAAGCAACAACAACAACACCATGACCTGATCATGAAGTTTATAATATTTCTAGTAACATTATTTTTTCTGCAACAACATTTCAATATAAGCGTCCTTCTAATATTATATACTAGGGCTCCTTTGATGCTGAATCTGTGTATATGGCTCCAATGAAAAATATACTACTCTTAGAGAATGTAGCCTTTGATGCTAAATCTATTTACGACATCCTAGCAACCTTTTGGTCTCAAAATGGTTGATTATTTTTTTCTTGCAAAATGCATCTTTGCTCTCCAAATGCATCCAAATCCTTTGACAATTGAAAACTCCCACATGCAGTTCAAAACATTAAGTAAAATGGTAAACGGTGAAAAAACTTCAACCTATCTGTTTTTTCAACCTATCTTGCTACTACCCATTAAGTTGGTAATATAGGCATGTGAAGTTTTGATACAATTTACTGAATTTAAACACAAGTGTTAACTCAATAAGCCTATCCCATCACTCAAGTTGACTTGCTAAAAAAACTTGTCGAGCTTCTTTTTCGCTGAAAGCTAGAATCAATAGAAGGTCCTTAATCTCACTTAGACACATCAATGTTACCTTACACATTTAGTCTCATTGACCTACTCTTGTGGTCATTTGTTTGCCATTAATATAATTATTGAATCTTATCTAGTATGGTATGATCATTTCCTGCAGCTATCACTTGTTTTGATGGAAAAATAGGTTGTAAGGTTTTTTCCTAAATCTTTGCCTATGAAGATAACCCAATTTGTAGTCATTTCTGGCCTCAATACAAGACTACAAACATGCTGGAAAAATGCCTTGAATTTCGTAAATGCTGCAACAACATTTCAATATAAGTGTCCTTCTAATATTATATACTAACCATGACCTGATCATGGAGTTTATAATATTTCTAGTAACATTATCAGGGCTGCAACAACATTTCAATATAAGCGTCCTTCGAATATTATATACTAGGGCTCCTTTGATACTGAATCTATCTGTAGATGGCCCCAATGAAAAATATACTACTCTTAGAGAATGTAGCCTCTGATGCTAAATCTATTTACCGCTTCCTAGCAACCTTTTGGTCTCAAAATGTTTGAAACTTTTTTCTTTTTTTTTTCCTGCAAAATACATCTTTTCTCTACAAATGCACTCCAAATCCTTTGAAAATTGAAAACTCCCACATGCAGTTCAAAACATTAAGTAAAATGGGATATGGTGAAAAAACTTCAACCTATCTTGCTACTACCCATTGAGTTGGTAGTATAGGCATTTGAAGTTTTGATGCAATCTAGTGAATTTGGACACAAGTGTTAACTCAATAAGCCTATCCCATGACTCAAGTCGACTCGCAAAAAAAACTTGTCGAGTTTCTTTTTCGCTGAAAGCTAGAATCAATGGAAGGTCCTTAATCTCACTTAGACACATCAATGTTACCTTACACATTGAGTCTCATTGACCTACTCTTGTGGTCATTCATTGGCCATTACTATAATTATTGTATCTTGATCCTTATCTAGTACGATATGATCATTTCTTATAGCTATCACTTGATCAGATGGAAAAATAGGTTATAAGGTCTATTCCTCAATCTTTGCCTATGAAGATAACCACCCAATTTGTACTCATTTCTGTTAAATTTAGATAACCATGGTATGTTCTATGCTTAAATGCAGTTTTACTTCAAACTTCTTCAAGGCCCAATTCAGATTTAACAATCACATAAACTTGAAAGTAAAACGCTGATAGAACATAAAAATAGATCAACAGAAGACAAGCCAAATAATGTATCAGAATTTGTAATTCTCCTTGTCCAGCAAATGAATAGATAAATGTTTGTTACAATAGTCAACAGGATGCCCTAGCCACAAAGCCTTGAGTTGGCTTAACCAACTTCTCCAACAATCAAATCAGCCTTTCTCCAAGTGTCACACACACCCCTCAAAGTCAGATCCAAAAAGTCAACCCAAAATGGTCAACGTTGCAGTCAATGGACAACAGTCAAAGTCAATGCTTCTCCTCGATTTTTGTGCCCTCCAATGCGGCCTCAAGAGATTGAAATTTCTGTGCAAAAATCGAAGTCAAAATCCAAGAGTTGACCCAAAGTCAACGCTGTCCAGAAACCCTAAAAATAGTCAGAAAATTTCAGTAGCTTCTTCAAGTTCAGATTCACATGTGTGAGGGAAGGAAGCCTTTCCTAGGCTGTATGAACCAATCAGATCACAAGTAGAATGTGTGTGATGAGATGATGATGAAATGAGCATCATCTATCTCCAATTTATATCCATCAGTGAGGGTGTGTGGCACATCTGTTGGGCTTGTGAGCCTACATTACAATTCTGGCCAACCTTGCACATGTGTCGAAAATAAAATCAAAATATAAGTTCAGCTCAACCAAACAACATGATCTTTAGATCAATCTTGCATGTCTCTGAAAGAGGAATCCAACAAAAATATAATCATCATCATATGAGCAGTGCAACATGGAGTTTGGACCTAGTTGCCCAAAATTAACACTCCCTCTCAACTAGGGAGAATTCCATCTGTCCACCTATGCCATCCTGACATCAGTACCATCGTGTGCTATCATCATCATCATCCTACTATAACATGCTTTGTCGGCTCTAAGGGCAAACAAATGAGAGTGAGTCACAAAGACATCACACACCGCTGACTCGAAGTCAGCTTAGAGGGTAAAACCTTAATAGCCTCAAGAGAGTCGCACACTAACCCGAAGTCAGTTTATAGGTAAGAACCTCATTAGACTTGATCTCAGATCAAGGTGTTGGACACATCCCATCCTAGACATAGAGAGTACGACAATTTTCGATGCGTCCATCGGTCTTGCTATTGGTCTCTATCCACGTTTCCCACCTCATTGGCCAAATGAGAGGTACTTCCCATGAATCCGAAGCTCCATAGGTAGGATGCATGCGGGGCATAGATAAAAGAGAGGGTGAACCAGCTCAACATCATAACGGTGGGGCAGAAGCACAACAAGGTTTGGCAAGCCTAGCCCCGTGTGTGCTTATAGCTCCAAGAAGCTATCCTCAAGCCCTCTGGAGCTCTTAGAGCTTATTGTCCAACTCAAGCAGGACCCTCACAATAGGGTCGTTCCACGATTCCAAGCTTCTCACGGAAGGTTAAGAATTTGACCTTCCCCAGGTGTTTCGTGAGAATATTCGTGACCTGCTCATTAGTGCCAATGTGATCGAGCCTTACGGCGCCTTGTTGTACCATATCTCGGATAAAGTGGTACCTAATATCAATATGCTTGGATTGATCGTAGAACTTGGGATTCTCAGAAAGACGAATCCCACTCTGGTTTTCACAAAGGATAACGGTGGTATCTAGCACATGTCCAAACAACTCTCTGAAGAGCTTTATCAACCAAATAGCTTCACAACAGGCCATACTCCCTGCAATGTATTCGGCCTCAATGGTGGTCAAAGCCACTGATTTATGCTTCCTGCTCATCCAAGATATCGAAGCAGAACCCAAGGTGAAGCAATATCGGCGGTATATCTCAGCCCATGGTTGATTGTGCCTCGAAGATATCTCAATAGATTCTTGGCATCAACCCAGTGAATGTGATGAGGCTCAACCACATGTTGACTCAAGGTGTTCACTGCAAAACATACGTCCGGACGGGAGTTCACTAAGAACATCAGGGCCCCTACGTGTTGTCAATACTCGGTGGGATTTCCCAGCTCGAGCCCAACAACGCTTCCAAACAACTTCTTAAAGTTGAGTTCCATCGGTGTGGACACAGACTTACAATCCACCATACCAAATCTCTCTAGTAGCTTCACAACATATTTTCCTTGAGAAAGGAAAATCTAGCCTGGCCTTTGCCAGACCTCCAAGTCCTAGGTCTTTCATCTCGAACTTGGAAACTGGCTCCCTCTTACATTGATGAATGAGAGGGTCAGCACCTGTTAGGAAGAGATCTTCCACATAGAGAACTAGAATGAGAGGCTTTTCTTTATCAACCTTAAAATAAAGGTTTGGATCAACATCACTCTGAGTGAAGCCCAACTTCATCAAGTAGCTATCGATCCTCTCATACCAAGCCCTGGGGTCTTGCTTCAACCCATAGAGGGCTTTCTTCAACCTGCATACATATGTGTCTTTATCTTGGACTTCGAACCCCAGAGGTTGCTCCACATAAACCTCTTCCTTTATTGAACCATGCAGAAAGGCAGTCTCCACATCCATCTGATGGAGACTCCATCCTTGTGTTGTAGCAAGGGCAATGATAGATCGAATGGTGGTATAGCGGGTGATAGGTGCAAATATATCATCATAATCTATGCCTTCTTTTTGAGAAAAGCCTCGGGCAACAAATCTTGCCTTGTACTTTTCAACACTTCCATCGGCTCCATGCTTGATCTTGAAGAGCCATTTTGAGGTGACAACAGATTTGTCCTCCGGTCTCGAGACCACTTCTCAGACGTCATTCTTCATGATAGATTCATATTCTTCGTGCATAACATCCTTCCAAACTTGATGCTTTACGGCTTCTTCAAATGATCCAGGCTCAAATTGTACAATTGTACTCATGGCTGCTAAGTACCCTTGGTACCTATTCGGCTTCATGCTTTCACGGAATGTCCCCCTTGGGGCAATATGTCTCTCGGCATCTTTGAGAGTGTCCTTGAGCCATGAGGGTCTCCTTTTATTTGAAGGAGGTGGATCAATAGGATCCATTGGTCCTTCAACAACAAGCATAGGTTCATCCTTCAATTCTTTCTGCCTTCCAACTTCTTCTTCTTTGTCTTTCTTTGAACTAGGAAGATTTCTTACTTTCTAGAGGGCAACATCTTCATCGAAGGTGACATCGTGGCATATCTCCACTTCTCTTTGACCAGGCACATAGATTCTATATGCCTTCGAGGTTTCACTGTAGCCCACATACATTCCCTTCTTTCCAAAAGCATCCAGCTTGCTTCTCTTTTCTTTCGGCACATGAAAATAAACAGGACTTCCAAAAACTCTAAGGTGGGAGACATCAGGCTTCTTACCAGATAAGACTTCCTCGGGAGTTTTGGAGTCCAAAGCAGAATGCAGGCATCTATTTTGGACATACACAGTAGTGTTCGCAATTTCTCCCCATAGAAACTTCAGAAGACCTTGGTCATATGGCATGGCATGGGCAACTTCCACAATGGTCCTGTTCTTTCTTTCAGCAACACCATTTTGCTCAGGAGTATACATAGTTGTAGTCTCCCTCTTAATGCCAACTTCCTTGCGAAAGTCATTGAATTCATTTGACTCATACTTGGTCCCATTATTGGTCCTCAAAATTTTGATTTTCTTCCCGATTTGATTTTCAACCAAGGCCTTGAAGGTACAAAACCATTTGAATGCTTCGTCCTTCTTCTTCAAGAAATATATCCAGGTTTTGCGAGAGAAGTCATCTATAAAGTCATGTAATAGGAACATCCTTCCAAGGATGCTATGGGCAGCATACCAGATAGAGATCAGAATGTATCAATTGCAAGATATCAGATGTATTTGTGACACTTGAGGGGAATGGTCCCCTTGTATGCTTCCCTTTGGCACAACCCTAACATATACCTTCATGATCATCTTTAAACTCGGGCATCCCTGTCACCACCTTCCTTGCTTTCGGAAGGGCTTTGTAATGAAGGTGTGCAAACCTCCGGTGCCGTAGCTTGGTTTGAAGAGTTGTATCGCATGACATGGCTCCCAACGAACTTCCTCCAACTTGATAGAGTGTGTCAACTCTAAAACCAATAGTAAGAACAAATCTTGCCTTGTACTTTTCAACACTTCCATCGGCTCCATGCTTGATCTTGAAGAGCCATTTCGAGGTGACAACAGATTTGTCCTCCAGTATCGGGACCACTTCCCAGACATCATTCTTCATGATAGATTCATATTCTTCGTGCATAACATGCTTCCAAATTTGATGCTTTACGACTTCTTCAGATGATCCAGGCTCAAATTGTACAATTGCTGCTAAGTACCCTTGGTACCTATTCGGCTTCATGCTTTCACAGAATGTCCCCCTTGGGGCAATATGTCTCTCGGCATCTTCGAGAGTGTCCTTGAGCCATGAGGGTCTCCTTTTATTTGAAGGAGGTGGATCGATAGGATTCATTGGTCCTTCAACATTGAGCATAGGTTCATCCTTCAGTTCTTCCTGCCTTCCAACTTCTTCTTTTTCTTTGTTTTCCTTTGAACTAGGAAGATTTCTTACTTTCTCAAGGGCAACATCTTCATCGAAGGTGACATCGTGGCATATATCCACTTCTCTTTGACCAGGCACATAGATTCTATATGCCTTCGAGGTTTCACTGTAGCCCACATACATTCCCTTCTTCCCAAAAGCATCCAACTTGCTTCTCTTTTCTTTCGGCACATGAAAATAAACAAGACTTCCAAAAACTCTAAGGTGGGAGACATCAGGCTTCTTACTAGAGAAGACTTCCTCGGGAGTTTTGGAGGCCAAAGCGGAATGCAGGCATCTATTTTGAACATACATAGTAGTGTTTGTAGCTTCTCCCCATAGAAACTTCAGAAGACCTTGGTCATATAGCATGGCATGGGCAACTTCCACAATGGTCCTGTTCTTTCTTTCAACAACACCATTTTGCTCAGGAGTATACATAGTTATGGTCTCCCTCTTAATGTCAACTTCCTTTCTAAAGACATTGAATTCATTTGCCTCATACTCGGTCCCATTATCGGTCCTCAAAATTTTGATTTTCTTCCCGGTTTGATTTTCAACCAAGGCCTTGAAGGTACAAAATCATTTGAATGCTTCGTCCTTCTTCGTTAAGAAATATATCCAGGTTTTGTGAGAGAAGTCATCTATAAAGTCATGTAATAGGAACATCCTTCCAAGGATGTCATGGGAAAAATACCAAATAGATCAGAATGTATCAATTGCAAGATATCAGATGTATTTGTGACACTTGAGGGGAATGGTCCCCTTGTATGCTTCCCTTTGGCACAACCCTGACATATACCTTCATGATCATCTTTAAACTCGAGCATCCCTGTCACCACCTTCCTTGCTTTCGGAAGGGCTTTGTAATGAAGGTGTGCAAACCTCCGGTGCCGTAGCTTGGTTTGAAGAGTTGTATCACATGACATGGCCCCCAACAAAATTCCTCCAACTTGATAGAGTGTGTCAACTCTAAAACCAATAGTAAGAGCTTCTTTGAAGTTCTTCTTCCAGATGCGTGCCTTTTCATCAATGAATGCCACCTTGAATCCTTTGTCTTCCATTGCTGAAATGGACACAAGGTTCTTCTTTATATCAGGTACCTACAATAGATCTTGTAAGTGGAGGACTTGACCTTGAGATAGATGTAGGGTCACAGTCGCTGTCCCTTTTATGGGATAGGTGGCATTGTCTCCAAGGATAATTTCTAAATTAGTATCCTTCTCAATTAAATCAAAGAGGGCTTCTTAATAACCAGTAAGGTGCCTTGAAGCACCACTATCAATCAACCAGACATTCAGGGTGTCGGGAGGAGATGCAGTAGAGAGGGCAGAAACAAGAATATATTGATTTTTCTTATTATCAACAACATTGGACTCATCGTACCTGGAATTCCTTGACCTCTTGAAAGGTTGGCCATTTCCACTTCGATCAGAGGGAGCCTTCCTCTTTTCCTTTGAACCTGTTGTTCCTTTGATTGCCACAGTGACCAGTCTTGTTACAAGTGTAACATCTTCCCTTTCTTCCTTTGGGCCCCGCTCTTTCATGGTTTTGATTTCTCGGACCACCATGGTTCTTCTTCTTTGCATGAGCGGTAAAGGCAGTTGGGTCACCTCCATTTCCATTAGAGGGATGGTCTCTCTCCATCATTCTTGTCTCCTCTTGAGTGCATCTTGTCAACAATTCATCAAAATCGGGAATCACATTATTATTAAGAATCATAGTATTAAATACATACCAATCTTGGGGAAGTTCTCCAAGAGCAATGAGGACGAGCTATTGATCAACTACTTATTCTCCTATGGCAAGGAGATCATTCTTGATTTTTGTGAGCCTCATAAAATATGATTGGATGGATTCCTTCTTGATATTCTTCAACTTGTTCTTGAAGAAAAGAACTTGATTAGCATTGCTAGCCCTGAACCTGCCAAACAACTTATCATACATCTCTTTAGATGTGCCCAGCTTGGAGATGTAAGCAACCAAGTGCTTATGTATTGAATCCCTGATAATCATCTTCGCTTTGATTTCCCCTTTTCTATACTTCGTCTTTGTGGCAGCTGGTGCATTTGATGGAGCTTCATGGATCTTCCCCTGAACATAATCCATGACATCTTGATCTTCTAAAACCAAATCCAAAGACATCTTCCATGCATGATAATCAGACTTGTCAGTCAACTTATCATTAAACTTGAAACCCTTGTTGGTTGAGGAGGCCATTGATCCTTGATAAGACTTATTCTTCTTCGGTGATTGCTTTTCACACTATCTTGGGCTTTATCTTCACCTTAGCTCTGATACCATGTTAAATTTAGATAACCATGGTATGTTCTATGCTTAAATGCAGTTTTACTTCAAACTTCTTTAAGGCTCAATTCAGATGTAGCAAACACATAAACTTGAAAATAAAATAGAACATACAAAATAGATCAATAGCAGACAAGCCAAATAATGTATTAGAATTTGTAATTCTCCTTGTCCAACAAATGGATAGATGTTTGTTACAACAGTCAACAGGATGCCCTAGCCAGCAAAGCCTTGAGTTGGCTTAACCAACTTCTCCAGCAATCAAATTAGCCTTTCTCCAAGTGTCACACACCCCTCAAAGACAGCTCCAGAAAGTCAACGCAAGTCAACCCAAAATGGTCAACGCAAAGTCACCGCTGCAGTCAACGGACAATAGTCAAAGTCAACACTTATCCTCGATTTTTGTGCCCTCCAATGCAGCGTCAAGAGATCGAAATTTTTGTTCAAAAATCAAAGTCAAAATCCAAGAGCTGACCCAAAGTCAACACTAGTCAATGCTACCCAAAAACCCTAAAAACAGTCTGAAAATTTCAGCAACTTCTTCAGGTTCAGATTCACACGTGTGAGGGAAGGAAGCCTCTCCTAGGCTGTACGAACCAATCACATCACAAGTAGAATGTGTGTGATGAGATGATGATGAAATGAGCATCATCTCTCTCCAATTTATATCCATCAGTGAGGGTGTATGACACATCTATTGGGCTTGTGAGCCTACATTCCAAATCTAGCTGACCTTGCACATGTGTGGAAAATAAATCAAAATATAAGTTCTGCTCATCCAAACAGGATGATCTTTATATCAATCTTACACTTCTCCGAAAGAAGAATCCAACAAAAATATAATCATCATCATATGAGTAGTGCAACATGGAGTTTGGACCTAGTTGCACAAAATTAACAATTTCTGGCCTAGATACAAGACTACAAGACTACACACATGCTGGAGAAATGCCTTGAATTTCGTAAATGCTAGCCATTATTTCAACATAAAATGTTTGAAATCTCATAAATAACATTAAATTTGGCTTGCTCATGTATTTTGGTAATACCATAAACTGATATAAATTTCCCAGCTTTATGCTTAATATATCCTTGACTGTTAATTTTGGGCAACTAGGTCCAAACTCCATGTTGCACTGCTCATATGATGATGGTTATATTTTTGTTGGATTCCTCTTTTGGAGAGGTGCAAGATTGATCTAAAGATCATCTTGATCGGATGAGCAGAATATTGATTTTGAATTTATTTTCCACATGTGCAAGGTCGGTCAAATTTATCCCACATGCCTAAGAGATGTGTCACACACCCTCATTGATGAATATAAATTGGAGAGACTTGGAGGTCATTTTCTCATCATTTCATCACACATTCTCTCATTGTGATCTGATTGGTTCGATAGCCTTTGGAGGCCTTTTTCCCTCACACGTGTGGAGTGAAGCTGTTGTTTTATGCGCTGATCTGTTTAGGGCTTTTTTGCTGCAGCGTTGACCAATGTTGACTGTGGTTGACCCTTGGTCATTTGACCTCAATCTTCTATAGAAATTTCGATTTTAGGAGGCCGTACAGCTGGGTACTAAAATCGAGGAATTTCGGGCTATTTGACTGAAGCCCTAGTTTGTTGTGTTGACTTTTTTGAACCTGCCTGTGTTGACTTTTCTGTGCTGTCCTTGGTTTGACTTGCGTTGACTTGTGATGAGCTGTCTTTGAGGGCTATGGGTGTGACACATGAAAGTGCTGGTTGACCGAGAAAAGAAATCCTATCAAGGACAAATGACCTCCTCAACCTACAAGGGTTTCAAGGTTGATGATAATTTGATTGATAAGTTTGATTATCATGCATGGAAGATGTCCTTGGATTTGGCGCTAGAAGATCAAGATGTCATGGACTATGTACAGGGGAATATTCAAGAGCCTCCATCAAATGCATCTGTTGCCACGAAGACGAAGTATAGAAAAGGGGAAATCAAAGCAAAGATGATTATTCGAGATTCCATTCATAAGCACTTGGTTGATTACATTTCTGAGCTGAAGACATCGAAGGAGATGTATGATAAGTTGGTGAGCATGTTCAGGGCTAGCAATGCTAATCAAATCCTCTTCTTCAAGAATCAATTGAAGAATATCAAGAAGGGTAAGGATGAACTATTTAATCCTATTTTATGAGGCTCACTAAATTTAGGAATAAAGTCCTCACTATTGGGGAAGCAATATCTGATCGAGAGATGGTTCTTATTGCACTTGGAGGTCTCCCCGTGATTGGCATGTATTCAATACCACTATTCTCAATAATAATGCGATTCTCGATTTTGATGAAATATTGACGAGATGCACTCAAGAGGAAACAAGAATGATGGAGTATGCCTCTAATGGTAATGGAAGTGACCCTACTGCCTTCACCGCTCATGCAAAGAAGAAGAACCATGGTGGCCTGAGAAATGAAAACCATTGTAGAGTGGGGCCCAAAGGAAGGAAGGGAAGATGTTACACTTGTAACAAGACTGGTCACTATGCAAGAGAGTGCCTTAATAGAAGGGACTGTCCCAGGGATGATGACAACAACAACTCGAGAAGGAATGGTAGGAACAACAGGTTCCAAGGAAAAAGGAAGGTTCCCTCTGATTGTAATGGAAATGGGCAACCTTTCAAGAGGTCAAGAAATTCTAGGTACGATGAGTCTAATGTTGTTGATAATAAGAGAAATGATTTTATTCTTGTATCTGCCCTCTCTGCTGCATCTCCACTCAACACCCTGGATGTCTGGTAAATTGATAGTGGTGCTTCAAGGCACCTCACTAGTTATAAAGAAGCCCTTTTTGATTTGATTGAGAAGGATACTAATTTGGAAATTATCCTTGGAGATAATGCCACCTATCCCATGAAAGGGATAGGGACTGGGACCCTCCATTTATCTCAAGGTCAAGTCATCTGATTACAAGATGTGTTGTATGTACCTAATTTGAAGAAGAACCTTGTGTCCATTTCGGCAAAGGAAGACAAAGGGTTCAAGGTGGCATTCGTTGATGGAAAGTTACTTATCTGAAAGAAGAACTTCAAAGAAGCTCTTTCTATTGGTTTTAGAGTTGATACATTCTATTAGGTTGGAGGAAGTCCATTGGGGGCTAGACATGTGATACAACTCTTCAAACAGAGTTATGGCACCGCAGGTTTGCACACCTTTATTACAAAGCCCTTCTCGAAGCAGGGAAGGTGGTGACAGGGATGCCCGAATTGAGAGATGATCATGAAGGTATATGTTAGGGTTGTGCCGAAGGGAAGCATACAAGGGGGCCATTCCCCTCAAGTGTTGCAAAGACAATTGATATCTTGCAGTTGATACATTCTGACTTATCTGGTATGCTGCCTGTGACATCCTTGGGAGGATGTTCCTATTACATGACTTTTACAGTTGACTTCTCCTGCAAGACCTGGGTATATTTTTTGAGGAAGGATGAAGCATTCAAATGGTTCTGTACCTTCAAGGCCTTGGTGGAAAATCAAACCGAGAAGAAAATCAAAGTTTTGAGGACCAACAATGGGACCGAGTATGAGTCAAATGAGTTTAATGACTTTTGTAGAGAAGCTGACATTAAGAGGGAGACCACAACTGCGTACACTCCTGAGCAAAATGGTGTTGCTGAAAGAAAGAATAGGACCATTGTGGAAGCTTCCTGCGCCATGCTATGTGACCAAGGTCTTCCGAAGTTTCTATGGGGAGAAGTTGTGAACACTGTTGTGTATGTTCAAAACAAATGCCCGCATTCCGCTTTGGACTCCAAAACTCCTGAAGAAGTCTTCTCTCGTAAGAAACTTGATGTTTCTCATTTTAGAGTTTTTGGTTGTATTGTTTACTTTCTTGTGCCGAAAGAAAAGAGAAGTAAGCTGGATGCTTCTGGAAAGAAGGGAATGTTTGTGGGCTATAGTGAAACTTCGAAGGCATATAGAATCTATGTGCCTGGTCAAAGAGAAGTGGAGATATGCCACGATGTCACCTTCGATGAAGATGCAGCCCTCAAGAAAGTAAGAAATCTTCCTAGCTCCAAGGAAGACAAAGAAGATGAAGAAGTAGGGAAATTGGAAGAGCCGAAGGATGACCTGATCCCCGATGTTGAAGGACCTATGGATCCCATTGATCCACCTCCTTCAAATAAGAGAAGACCCTCATGGCTTAGGGATACTCTCGAAGACGCCGAGAGACATATTGCCTCAAGGGGGACATTCCGTGAAAACAAGAAGTCGAAGAGATACCAAGGGTATCTAGCAGCAATGAGTACGGTAGTACAATCTGAGCCTGGAACATTTGAAGAAGCCGTAAAGCATCAAGTTTGGAAGGATGCTATGCACGAAGAATATGAGTCCATTATGAAGAATGATGTCTGGGAAGTGGTCCCAAGATCCGAGGACAAATCTGTTGTCACCTTGAAATGGATCTATAAGATCAAGCATGGATCTGATGGAAGTGTTGAAAAGTACAAGGCAAGATTCATTGCCCGAGGCTTCTCTAAAAAAGAAGGCGTAGATTATAATGACATATATACACCTATGGCCTGCTAAACCACCATCCGATCTATGATTGCCCTTGTTGCTACGCAAGGATGGAGTCTACATTAGATGGATGTGAAGACCACTATTCTGCATGGAGCTATAAAGGAATAGGTGTATGTGGAGCAACCTCTGGGGTTCGAAGTCTTAGATAGAGACACCCATGTATGCAAGTTGAAGAAAATCCTCTATGGGTTGAAGTAAGCCCCCAGGGCTTGGTACGAGAGGATAGATTAGCTACTTGATGAAGCTGGGCTTCACTCGAAGTAATGCTGATCCGAAACTTTATTTTAAGGTTGATAGAGAAAGGCCTCTCATTTTGGTTCTCTATGTGGACGATCTCTTCTTGTCAGGTGCTGACCCTCTCATTCATTAGTGTAAGAGGGAGCTAGCTTTTGAGTTTGAGATGAAAGACCTAGGACTGTAGCACTACTTCCTAGGCTTGGAGGTCTGGCAAAGGCCAGGCGAGATTTTCCTTTCTCAAGGAAAATATGTCGTGACGCTGTTGGAGAGATTTGGTATGGTGGACTGTAAATCTGTGTTGACATTGATGGAACTCAACTTTAAGAAGTTGAGTGGAAACGCTACTGGGCCCGTGCTAGCAAATCCTACCGAGTATCGACAACTCGTAGGGGCCCTGATGTTCTTAGTGAACTCCCATCCGGATGTATGTTTTGCGGTGAACACTTTGAGTCAACATATTGTTGAACCTCATCACATTCACTGGATTGGTGCCAAGAATCTGTTGAGATATCTTCGGGGCACAATTAACCATGGGCTGAGATACACTGCCGGGAGTTTGAGACTCCATGGATATACTGATGCCGATTGGGTTCGCAGTGTGGTGGATCGCAAGAGCACATCTGGATGTTGCTTCACCATGGGTTCTGCTTCGATATCTTGGATGAGCAGGAAGCAAAAGTCGGTGGCTTTGAGCACCGTTGAGGCTGAATACATTGCAGCGAGTATGGCCTGTTGTGAAGCTGTTTGGTTGCGAAAGCTCTTCAGTGTGCTGTTTGGGCATGTGCTAGATACCACCATTATCCTTTGTGATAACCAGAGTGGGATTCGTCTTTCTAAGAATCCCGTGTTCCACGATCGATCCAAGCATATTGATATCAGGTATCACTTTATCCGGAATATGGTACAATGAGGCGCTGTAAGGCTCGATCATATAGGAACTGATGAGCAGGTCGCAGATATTCTTACGTGGGGAAGGTCAAGTTCCTAACCTTCCGTGAGAAGCTTGGAATCATGGAAAGACCCTATTTTGAGGGTCCTGCTTGAGTTGGACTATGAGCTCTGGGAGCTTCAGGGGGCTTGGGGATAGCTTGTTGGAGCTATAAGCACTCACGGGGCTAGGCTTACCGAACCTTGTGGTGTTCCTGCCCCACCATTATGATATTGAGTTGGTTCACCTCTCTCTGATCTGTGCCCCGCACACATCCTACCCATGGAGTTTCAGACTCATGGGAAGTACCTCTCATTTGGCCAATGAGGTGGGAAATGTGGATAGAGACCATAGCAAGACCGATGGACGCATTAGAGATTGTCGTACTCTCTATGTCTAGGATGGGACGTGTCTAACACCTTGATCTGGGATCAAGTATGATGAGGTTTTATCCTCTAAACTGTCTTCGAGTCAGTAAACTAACTGCGGGTTGGTATGACTCCCTTTTGAGTCCGAGAGGTTTTTACCTCTAAGCTGACTTCGAGTCAGTTGTGTGTGATGTCTTTGTGACTCACCTTTCGTTCTGAAATAAAGAGCCAACAAAGCAAGTTACGGTGGGATGATGCACGATGTTTGGTTTGGTACATGATGGATGGCACTTGTGGACATATGGAGTTCTCCCTAGTTGAGAGGGAGTGTTAATTTTGGGCAACTAGGCCCAAACTCCATGTTGCACTGCTCATATGACAATGGTTATATTTTTGTTGGATTCCTCTTTCGAAGAGGTGCAAGATTGATCTAAAGATCATCTTGATTGGATGAGCAGAACATTGATTTTGAATTATTTTCCACATGTGCAACGTCGGCCAAATTTATCCCACATGCCTAAGAGATGTGTCACACATCCTCATTGATGAATATAAATTGGAGAGACTTGAAGTTCATTTTCTCATCATCTCATCACACATTCTCTCATTGTGATCTAATTGGTTCGATAGCCTTTGGAGACCTTTTTCCCTCTCACGTGTGGAGCGAAGCTTCTGTTTTATGCGCTAATTTGTTTAGGGCTTTCTGTTTTCTCGCTGATTTGTTTAGGGCTTTTACGCTGTAGCGTTGACCGTGGTCAACCCTTGGTCGTTTGGTCTCAATATTTTGCAGAAATTCTAATTTTAGGAGGCCGTACAGGGCACTAAAATCGAGGAATTCCATGCTGTTTGATCGAAGCCCTAGTTTGTTGCATTGAATTTTTTGAAGTTGCATGCGTTGACTTTTCGACGCTGTCCCTGGTTTGACTTGTGTTGACTTGTGATGAGCTGTCTTTGAGGGCTGTGGGTGTGACATATGAAAGTGCTGCTGACTGAGAAAGACTTTGCTGGTTGAAGCATCCTACTGATTGCCATAACGCCACAATATCTCATATCTTTCCTGGTTAAAAGGAATTGTAAATCTGATCTATATTTGGCTTGTCTTCTATTGATCTTTTATTGTGTTTTATTAGCATATTACTTTCAAGTTTATGTGATTGCTATTTTTATTGGGCCTAAGAAATATTGAAGTAAAAGTGCATCAAGTATAGAACACCATGTTTATCTAAATTTAACATCCACTTTGCAAGTCCAAGCGACAATAGCTCCGCCATGACCTGATCATGGAGTTTATAATATTTGTAGTAACATTATCAGTGCTGCAGCAACATTTCAAAATAAGTGCCCTTCCAATATTGTATACTAGAGCTCCTTTGATGCTGAATCTATGTATATGGCTTCAATGAAAATAATATTACCCTTAGAGAATGAAGCCTTTGAGGTTAAATCTATTTACCATATCCTAGCAACCTTTTGGTCTCAAAATAGTTGAAACTTGTTTCTTCTTCAGAAAATACATCTTTGCTCTACAAATGCCCTCCAAATCCTTTGACAACTGAAAACTCCCACATGCAGTTCAAAACATTAAGTAAAATGGTAAATGGTGAGAAAAACTTCAACCTCTCTTGCTACGGCCCATTAAGTTTGTAATATAGGCATGTGGAGTTTTGATGCAATTTAGTGAGTTTGAACACAAGTGTTAACTCAATAAGCCTATCCCATGGCTCAAGTTGACTTGCAAAAAAAACTCGTCGAGTTTCCTTTTGGCTGAAAGCTAGAATCAATAGAAGGTCCTTAATCTCACTTAGACACATCAATGTTATTGGCTAGAAGACTTGAACCATACAACAAGTTGTCGCTTTGCTTTATGGAAGGCAGGAAAGGAGCATTCATGCTTGAAAAGGAAGAAGTTTTTGAGTTTTACATAAATATTTCGGAGTTGGTCTTTGTTTCAAAAGGGAAATCTTTTGTTTGTGGGTTTGGTTTACAGTCCAAAGATGGCATTGGGACTAAAAACAAGTTCCATGCTTCTTTGTGACAACCTTAAGTCTTGTGCTTTCTTTTTGCTTCAACTGAGCATGTATGTTGCAACTCTATGCTCATATTTTCCAAAATAAGCCATTTAAAAATAATATGTATTTGGAGTATGTTGCCGATTTTTCCTGTAACTATAGATGCCAATGAATCAAGTTTATCTGCCCAAACTCTATGGATGGATGATTTTGCCCAAATACTTCATGATCACATGATTTCACTGGTTCTGAAATGTTTCCATACAACAAACTTATTGAGCTTGGTGCTATCTCATCTCTGGTATGGGTGGTCATGTTTGAACAATATGTTATTAACTCACTGCTTTATGTGCAGATATTATGCAAATAAATGTGTCCTTCATCAACCCAACCATAACATCCAACATAGAAAATCTCCAGTTTGTTGATGTGATGTGTCACAACAAAATAATGCACTTTGTTACTCACTTCTATCTGGTTACATCTTGGTTGTTTTTTTTAAATTTTTTAAAAATTGTATTTAATCATTTTTATTACCTTTACTGCATTATCCCATATGCCAGCGGCAGTATACATGCCATAGAGTGCGACATATGTTTTGTTGTTTTGGGGATTTCACAAACATTGATGATGGGCAACAAGATTTCCTAGTTTGATGTTGTTGTGGACTCTACAAGGACTGAGCAAGGCTCCCTACACATCTGTGCCTAGTTCTACTCCTGCCAATAGTTTATTGATGAAGGCATGTGTCTCCTCCAAGTTGCAGAGCCTCATTTGCTTGCTCATGCTTTCCAAATCCATTGATCATCGTAGTCCCAAAAATGACATTTCTTTCTAGCATTTTCTCAAATAGTCATCGGGCATCCTTTGTGTTCCACATTTTCCATAGATGTTAATAAGTTTGCTACCTAAAACCACATCTTCATCATATAAACAACATTTAACCATGTGGGCATGTATCAATTTGCATTGTTCTAGTGCTGCTATATCACAACATACACTAAGAATGGTGGCAAATATGGAGCAATTGTGTTTCATGCTGGAGTGCCACAGTTGCCAATAAAGGAGTAGAGCTTGATCCCCAAGACCATGCTCTTCATATCCTCCTAAAAGTTGTTGATTGATTGTCAAGTTTCATGTTGGCCCTCTATAGTCCAAACTTTTTATACATTTATATTTCAATTAAACAATCAAAGCATTAACCTTTCCCCTTTCTTATCAAAGACACATACAGAGATACTTAATTGTTTTTTTTTTTCTTTGCTACTTAATTCCATCTTCTATTTGGTCAGATTGACTCTCACTCTTCAAGATCATTGACATGCATGCTTCCGTCCTCTCTTGCTTTAGTCCAATGTTTTGTCTTGTATATTAACACATCCTCCTTTAGGGAAGTAATTGTAGGTTTATTCATCTAGTTACCTTCCTTTGAGGGATCTCTAAAAGTTAAATTTTCATAGTCCAATTTTTGCTTCCATATGATGCCAGTAATCTTCAAAGAGAGTACTCTTGACTTTTTATGATGTCCATTTTGACATATAATCTTGCATAGGTTGTAATGTTAGTTCTTGGGGAGCATAAATAAATTTTCCATAGAGTGTTTTCAATGGGTGATGGGGAGTTAGGACCTAAAAAATGCAAGGGTTGGTTCGGAAGATAGAGATTTAGAAGAGAGCTCAAATGAGGGTACTTGGGGTTTCATGCATAAGCTAATATCCTGGTAACCAAGGTCTGGCTCCTATGTAGAGTCAAAATCTTATATGAAATGCCATGAGCAAAAAGATGGATATAAGCTTCTATTTTGAGGAATTTCCAGGATTGGGAATTCTGTTCTAGGTTTGATAGTTGAGCTTAAAGCCCGTTTAACCCATATATTAAGTCAAGGTCCAAATACAATTCCATTTGTTTTAGGGCCTCTTAAAACAGGGAAATAATAGGGATTGTGGTTGCTTTCTCAATGATTAAACATGCATCAGAAAGAAATTGAGAGGTTTCTCTAGAACCTATAGGCACCACATACTCCTTAAGGTTTGTGGGCTTTTTAAGAGTGATTTTGTGTACCAACATTTTCCTGCAAGATTTTCCCTGGGAAAAGGAGAGTGCCAATGTGAGTGGAAAATCACTTCCTACAAATACCACATGCAAGAAAACCACACAACCTTACTGTAAATTGCTTCCAATAGCTCTAGCTTTATGCATAGAATGCCATGTAAATGTAGAAAATCCTG
This sequence comes from Pinus albicaulis, assembly GCA_034641835.2. NCBI lineage: Eukaryota > Viridiplantae > Streptophyta > Pinopsida > Pinales > Pinaceae > Pinus > Pinus albicaulis. The sequence goes on from CM076579.1 coordinate 1,211,824,709, forward strand.
AGTAGTTCCTTTTATGATTAAACACTCATGTTTGGCGAGTGCGTTTGGTTGTAAATGTGTTTTTCTTCCTTTTTTCAATTCATTCTACTCTCCATTTTTATTTATGAAACCTTAGACTGCTTTAGGTGGGCTTGAATTGGGCCCAATTTGCATTTGAGGCAAGTTGTATTGGGGGTTTATAGTATCTTGGAAAAAAAATGAGGGTTACTGTAGCCTGTTGTTATGTTGCTGGGACCATAATTGATGATATCAAGTGATGTTACTGTTGGGTTCTTAGTATTTACTTTTGCCACATTTCTTGTCTTTGTTTTGCCTAAGCAACGTGCAATGTTGAACATGGGTGTTGCGATATAATTCCTTGTAAATTTTTGTAGATGTTCTATGCTTGATGCATGCGTTGACCAAAGTCCTTGTGCAGTCAAACACCCGAAACTACTTCTGGAAAATTTCTTTGATGAAATTCCGTCCTTTAGGCTAGATACAGATTTCTGTGAAAATGCGGCAAGATGATGGAGCTTAGTGAAATGAAGTCGCCTTCACTAAGTGGGCCCGCAGGCAAATTCTGGCGCAAAATCTATTTTTAGACTATGTCTATTTTTAGACATATGGAGCATGGTTCGGGGATTCCAGTTTGAGATTCTTGAAGTATGTGTCATGTTGGTAAAAATAGATGAGACTCTATTTTTGAGGTCAAAGAAGTCGAAGTCTATTTTTAGACTGCCTCTCCTTAAAATAGGGAAGTCAAATATTATTTACCCTTAATAATATTTGGACTATAAACTTCAGTTTACTCTCTTGGAGCACTTCAGTTCGAGCTACAGAAGTGGCTCATGCATCTGACAGAGGAATTACGCTATTCCTAAGAGTTTGGTGAGCTCATGCATGGTTGACTTCAGTTAGGACTTCAGTGGCAGAAGTTTGGTGGAGTTGATGAGACAGTTGGTGGAGTTGTGTTCGGTTTAACTTAGTTGAGCTGGTTGAGATTAGTTTAACTAGCTAATCAACTAGTAATGAGTGGAGTGAATTAAATATTATTTAATTCATTAATTAGTAACTCATTATTCAACTCAAGAACACATCAGTTCACTACAGTGCATGGACAGTTCAGTGGAGACCAGTGAAAGAGGTAGATGAAAGGGTTGAGTTAGGTATGAGTGGCGACATCGGTTGTGCATGAGATTTGCACCACACTTGGAGGAATTTCCCATGATGATTGCGCTGTCAATCCAAGGAGATTTGAACCTTGGATCTCTATATAGACAGGCCATGATTGCGCAATAGAGCCAAGGCAATTAGTGGTGAGTTTTGAACCAGTAACCTGTTCAAAACCAAGCTAGTTTGTGTGTAACTTTATGAGAAAGTACTGAGTACTTGTGAGGAGTATTGTACTGAGTTTGTTACATGATTTCTCCATTATAATATACACAATAGTTGCGGGGTTTTCAGCTATAAGCTTTCCCCATACATACTGTGTTAATGTGTATGATGATTTGATGTGTTATCGCTTGTTTTATTTCCGCATGTGTGATGATCTGAGTGGAAGAGATTATGTGTTGCATATGAATTCGAATTGATATGTGATCAGGATAATCTCGGTGGATAAAATATCATTATTCAGCAAATTTCTACATGGTATCGGAGCTAGATTAATTATCGGAGCAGAGATTGATCATCACAGTGATTACAAACTTATTTCGGTAGACAGAGTCTGCATGCGGGCCAGGTAGCCTTTGGATCCATCCTTTCCTTTGAAAGGTGATATATCCAGTAAATGCCCCTGCAGTCGATCTCTGTGCTAGAAATAATTTGTTCTCACAGATCCAGAGCGATTGAGCTTTGAGTTGGAATTCGAATTTTGCAGCAGTTTTGTTTTCTTGGTGCCGGAGTTGAAAATGTCTTTCAACGGTTTGCGACTCGAATATGCTCTTGAAGGCGGTTCGAATTATGTTGCATGGAAGGATCGCATGGAGGCAGTATTAGAAGATAATGGACTGAAGGAGTTCGTAGATACGGATGTCCAAAAGCCCACTGATCCTGCTGAAGTCGAAGCTTGGCAAAAGAAGATGGCGAAATGTCGAAGGATCTTGTTGGAGGGCGTCAAGGATCATATTGTATCCAGCCTGCATGGAAAGGCTTCTCCATATTTAATGTGGAAATATTTGATGGATATATTCCAGAGTAAGAGCGACCAAAGGAAGCTGGCGCTCAAAGATAAGCTCAGGAACATCAAGATGGAGAAAGGCGACAGTATCGCCAAATACCTCACGAAGTTCACTCAATGCAGAGATGAGCTGGGAAGTGTAGGGGTGACTGTCGAAAACGAGGACATGGTCGACCTGGCTCTCCTTGGTCTTCCGAAGGCTTGGCACTCATATCAAGATAGTGTCAATGGTCGGGAGAAGCTGCCGGGATGGGAGCGCCTTTGGGCGGATCTCATGCGGGAGGAGATAAGGAGGACTACTCGAGATGGATCTTCATCAAAGGGAGCTGATGAAGAAAACTGCGCTTTGGTGTCCAAAGCTAAGAAAGGGAAGGGTAAGAAAACCTCTCATTCTGGAGCTAAGGGCAAGAAGCAGGATATGGCGAAAGTGAATTGTTTTCACTGCCATGATCACGGACATTATGCTACCAATTGTCCAAAGAAGAAGAAGAACAAGCAAGCGGGAAGATCTGCAGATGGAGAAGCTTTGGCTTCACAGTTCGAGCTTGACTTTTTACTGATCGCATGCTTGGTTTCAAGTGTGATGGGATCGGTATGGTTCTTGGACAGCAGTGCGTCATTTCATATGACGGGAGATCGGGATTTGTTCTCAGATCTGGAGGACAAAGATTTGGGTGTGCACATCGAGATGGGCGATGATGGTAGATACAGTGCGATTGGTATCGGTACCATATCCTTTCAGAGGGAGTCTGGTAAACCCTTTGTATTGAGGGATGTCATGCATGTACCTGGATTGAAGAAGAACTTGATCTCTGTGGCGATGTTGGAGGATAAGGGGTATGATGTGGTCTTCGGCGAAGGAAAATCCTTCCTGCGCAGTAAGACTACTGGAGAGACCCGGAAGATAGGGGTTCGAACCAAGAACCTTTATCAGTTGCAGGTAGATGGCTGCGCAGCTATGGCATGCAAGGCGGGAGAAGTGGTGAGCCGGGATGATGAGGGCGAACTGTGGCACAGGAGATTGGGCCACCTTCACCATGGAGCTTTGAGGATTCTGCAGCAGATTTCTACTGGGCTTCCTAAGGGCACCCTTGCGCAGTCAGATCAGTGCAAGGGGTGTACTTTAGGGAAGTATGTGAAAGCCACCTTTCACGAGAAGGATAGTCGCGCCACGACGATCCTTGAGAGAGTTCACACGGACGTGTGTGGTCCTTTCTCAGTTGCTTTGACAGCAAAGCACAAGTATTATGTGATCTTTGTTGATGATTTCTCTCGAAAGTGCTGGATCTTCTTCATGCAGAAGAAGAGCGATACATTCGCGAAGTTCTGTGAGTTTAAAGCATTGGTCGAGAAGGAGTCGGGGAAGAAGGTGATTGCTCTAAGGAGTGATAATGGTGGTGAATTCATCTCGGCTGAATTCAAGGAGTTCTGCAGCGCAGAAAGGATTCGGAGAGAGCTCATCGCACCCCATAACCCACAGCAGAACGGGGTGGCTGAGCGGAAGAACAGAACGATCGTGGGTGCTGCACGGGCGATGTTGCATGATCTGGGCCTACCCCTTCACTTGTGGGCTGAGGCATGCAATACAACAGTGTATGTGCAGAACCGTTGTCCTCACAAGGTTCTTGGCATGAGTACACCGGAGGAGGCTTATTCTGGCAAGAGGCCTGATATTTCCCATTTGCAGATTTTTGGTTCTCCTATCTACATGCATGTGACGAAGGATGCGAGAAGGAAGCTGGATCCAACTGCTGAAGTTGGAATATTTGTGGGGTACACTGATACACCTCACAACTATCGGGTGTATGTGCCAGACAGTCGCAAGACTGTTGTGCGACGGGATATAAAATTCCAGGAGGAGAAAGCCATGCAGTGTTCGCTTGAGAGGGAGCTACCCTTGCATGCAGATGAGGAGCTGTTAGTTCCTAAGGAGGAGCTTCCGGATGTGGATCAGCCACAAGAGGAGGTTCAGGAGGTGGAAGAAACCACCCAGGCAGCGCCAACCATCAGAGGGCGCATGCGCACTCCAGAAGCTGAGCGACTGGCTCGGGATGCAGAGAAGGTTGTAGGACCACCTACAGCACAGCGCAGACAGAGACAGTCACCGGATCGGTACACTGGATACATGGCTCTTGTGAGTCAATGTGTTGTGACGGAGCCATCCTCTTTTGAGGAAGCTGTGGAGGAACCCGCATGGGTTGATGCCATGATCGAAGAATATGATTCGATCGTCGGGAACAGTGCATGGGAGATTGTCCCAAGACCGGAGGGGAAATCAGTGGTGGGTTCGCGATGGATCTACAAAGTGAAGCAGGCGGCTGACGGGAGTGTGGAGAAGTATAAGGCGAGATTTGTCGCCCGTGGCTTTTCACAGATCGAGGGGATCGATTATGAGGAGAATTTTGCACCTGTCGCAAGGTACTCTTCCATACGGACGATCCTTGCTCTCTCAGCGTAGATGGGGTGGCACATTCATCAGATGGATGTGAAGACTGCGTTCCTCAATGGAGTTATTGAGGAGGAGGTGTACATAGAGCAGCCTGAAGGTTTTGAGATCTTCAGCAGTGAGTCGCATGTGTGCCGACTCAAGAGAGCACTATACGGGCTGAAGCAAGCACCTCGTGCTTGGTACACTCAGATAGACAGCTACTTCACCGGGCTTGGATTCTCCAAGAGTGAGGCAGATCCAAACCTGTACCAGATTGTGGTGGAGGGGAAGCTGTTGATCATCGTACTGTATGTAGATGATCTGATTTTGACTGGCGATGAGCGGTTGATACTTTCATGCAAGGAGGATCTTGCACGGGAGTTTGAGATGAAGGACTTGGGCATCCTTCATTATTTCCTGGGATTGGAGATTTGGCAGCGCAGTGGAGGACTGTTTGTTTCTCAGGGCAAGTATGCCCGGGAGATTCTGGAGAGGTTCAACATGCATGGCTGCAAGCCTGTTGACACTCCTCTTTCTGGTGGTTGGAGGAAGGAGGATGCTACTTCAGCGAAGGTAGTGGATGCCACTGTCTATCGACAGTTGGTGGGGTCGCTTATGTATCTGGTCAATACACGACCCGATATATGCTATGCTGTTAACCAGCTTTCGCAAGCTATGGTTAAGCCTACCAAGCTCTTTTGGAAGGCAGACAAGCATGTATTGCACTATAT
>CM076579.1:1211830128-1211985005 GCA_034641835.2 Pinus albicaulis
GCATCATGATTCTCTGCTGAACACAATCTCTGATATGATGGTACCTGATGTCGATGTGTTTGGACCTATCATGAAATACTGGATTAGCCGAGAGTTTAATGCAACTCTGGTTATCACAGTAGATCACGGTAGGCTCCAAATGCAACCTGAACAACCTTGCGAGGATCTTCCTCATCCAAATAGCCTCACATGTAGACAAGCTAGCTGCCATGTACTCGGCCTCTGCTGAACTGAGTGCCACGGATCTCTGCTTCCTGCTGTACCAGGAAACTGCTGTCGACCCAATGTTGAAAACTCCTCCAGAAGTGCTCTTCCGGTCCGTTGGACTCCCTGCCCAATCTGCATCAGTGAAGCCAGAAAGCTTCGCTCCATCCTCCTGTCTGTACCATAGACCATATCCCGATGTGCCTCTGATATAGCGCAATACATGCTTGCCTGCCTTCCAAAAGAGCTTGGTAGGCTTAACCATAGCTTGCGAAAGCCGGTTAACTGCATAGCATATATCGGGTCGTGTATTGACCAGATACATAAGCGACCCCACCAACTGTCGATAGACAGTGGCATCCACTACCTCGGCTGAAGTAGCATCCTCCTTCCTCCAACCACCAGGAAGAGGAGTGTCAACAGGCTTGCAGCCTTGCATGTTGAACCTCTCCAGAATCTCCCGGGCATACTTGCCCTGAGAAACAAACAGTCCTCCACTGCGCCGCCAAATCTCCAATCCCAGGAAATAATGAAGGATGCCCAGGTCCTTCATCTCAAACTCTCGTGCAAGATCATCCTTGCATGAAAGTATCAACTGCTCGTCGCCAGTCAAAATCAGATCATCTACATACAGTACGATGATCAACAGCTTCCCCTCCACCACAATCTGGTACAGGTTTAGATCCGCCTCACTCTTGGAGAATCCAAGCCCGGTGAAGTAGCTGTCTATCCGAGTGTACCAAGCACGAGGTGCTTGCTTCAGCCCGTACAGTGCTCTCTTGAGTCGGCACACATGCGACTCACTACTGAAGATCTCGAAACCTTCAGGCTTCTCTATGTACACCTCCTCCTCAATGACTCCGTTGAGGAACGCAGTCTTCACATCCATCTGATGAATGTGCCACCCCATCTGTGTTGAGAGAGAAAGGATCGTTCGTATGGAAGAGTACCTTGTGACAGGTGCAAAGGTCTCCTCATAATTGATCCCCTCGATCTGTGAAAAGCCACGGCGACAAATCTCGCCTTGTACTTCTCAACACTCCCGTCAGCTGCCTGCTTCACTTTGTAGATCCATCACGAACCCACCACTGATTTCCCCTTTGGTCTTGGGACAATCTCCCATGCACTGTTCCTGACGATCGAATCATATTCTTCGATCATGGCATCAACCCATGCGGGTTCCTCCACAGCTTCCTCAAAAGAGGATGGCTCCGTCACGACACATTGACTCACAAGAGCCATGTATCCAATGTACCGATCCGGTGACTGCCTCTGTCTGCGCTGTGCTGTAGGTGGTCCTACAACCTTCTCTACATCTCGAGCAAGTCACTCAACTTTTATAGTGCGCATGCGCCCTCTGATGGTTGGCGCTGCATGGGTGGTTTCTTCCACCTCCTGAACTTCCTCTTGTGGCTGATCCACATCCGGAAGCTCCTCCTTAGGAACTAACAGCTCCTCATCTGCATGCAAGTGTAGCTCCCTCTCAAGCGAACACCGCATGGCTTTCTCCTCCTGAAATTTTATATCCCGTCGCACAACAGTCTTTCGACTGTCTGACAAATACACCCGGTAGTTGTGAGGTGTATCAGTGCACCCCACAAATATTCCAACCTCAGCAGTTGGATCCAGCTTCCTTCTCGCATCCTTCGTCACATGCATGTAGACAGGAGAACCAAAAATCCGCAAATGGGAAATATCAGGCCTCTTGCCAGAATAAGCCTCCTCTAGTGTACTCAAGCCAAGAACCTTGTGAGGACAACGGTTCTGCACACACACTGCTGTATTGCATGCCTCAACCCACAAGTGAAGGGGTAGGCCCTGATCATGCAACATCGCCCATGCAGCACCCACGATCGTTCTGTTCTTCCGCTCAGCCACCCCGTTCTGCTGTGGGTTATGGGGTGCGATGAGCTCTCTCCGAATCCCTTCTGCGCTGCAGAACTCCTTGAATTCAGCCGAGATGAATTCACCATCGTTATCACTCCTTAGAGCAATCACCTTCTTCCCCGACTCCTTCTCTACCAGTGCTTTAAACTCACAGAACTTCGCGAATGTATCGCTCTTCTTCTGCATGAAGAAGATCCAGCACTTTCGAGAGAAATCATCAACAAAGATCACATAATACTTGTGCTTTTCTGTCGAAGCAACTGAGAAAGGACCACACACGTCTGTGTGAACTCTCTCAAGGATCATCGTGGCACGACTATCCTTCTCGTGAAAGGTGGCTTTCACATACTTCCCTAAAGTACACCCCTTGCACTGATCTGACTGCGCAAGGGTGCCCTTAGGAAGCCCAGTAGAAATCTGCTGCAGAATCTTCAAACCTCCATGGTGAAGGTGGCCCAATCTCCTGTGCCACAGTTCGCCCTCATCATCCCGGCTCACCACTTCTCCCGCTTTGCATGCCATAGCTGCGCAGCCATCTACCTGCAATTGATAAAGGTTCTTGGTTCGAACCCCTATCTTCCGGGTCTCTCCAGTAGTCTTACTGCGCAGGAAGGCTTTTCCTTCGCCGAAGACCACATCATACCCCTTATCCTCCAACATCGCCACAGAGATCAAGTTCTTCTTCAATCCAGGTACATGCATGACATCCTTCAATACAAAGGGTTTACCAGACTCCCTCCGAAAGGATATGGTACCGATACCAGTCGCACTGTATCTACCATCATCGCCCATCTCGATGTGCACACCCAAATCTTTGTCCTCCAGATCTGAGAACAACTCCCGATCTCCCGTCATATGAAATGACGCACCGCTGTCCAAGAACCACACCGATCCCAACACACTTGAAACCAAGCATGCGATCAGTGAAAAGTCAGGCTCGAATTGTGAAGCCAAAGCTTCTCCATCTGCAGATCTTCCCGCTTGCTTGTTCTTCTTCTTCTTTGGAAAATTGGTAGCATAATGTCCGTGATCATGGCAGTGAAAACACTTCACTTTCGACATATCCTGCTTCTTTCCCTTTGCACCAGAATGAGAATTTTTCTTACCCTTCCCCTTCTTTTCTTTGGCCACCAAAGCGCAATTTTCTTCATCAGCTCCCTTTGATGAAGATCCATCACGAGTAGTCCTCCTTATCTCCTCCTGCATGAGATCCGCCCAAAGGCACTCCCATCCTGGTAGCTTCTTCCGACCATTGACACTATCTTGATATGAGTGCCAAGCCTTCGGAAGACCAAGGAGAGCCAGGTCGACCATGTCCTCGTCTTCGACAGTCACCCCCACACTTCCCAGCTCATCTCCGCACTGAGTGAACTTCGTGAGGTATTTGGCGATACTGTCGCCTTTCTCCATCTTGATGTTCCTGAGCTTATCTTTGAGCGCCAGCTTCCTTTGGTCACTCTTACTCTGGAATAGATCCTTCAAAGCTTTCCACATTAAATATGGAGAAGCCTTTCCATGCAGGCTGGATACAATATGATCCTTGACGCCCTCCAACAGGATCCTTCGACATTTCGCCATCTTCTTTTGCCATGCATTGACTTCAGCAGGATCAGTGGGCTTTTGGACATCCGTATCTACGAACTCCTTCAGACCATTATCTTCTAATACTGCCTCCATGCAATCCTTCCATGCAACATAATTTGAACTGCCTTCAAGAGCATATTCGAGTCGCAAACCGTTGAAAGACATTTTCAACACCGGCACCAAGAAAACAAAACTGCTGCAAAATTTTGAATTCCACCTCAAAGCTCAACCGCTCTAGATCTGTGAGAACAAATTATTTCTAGCATAGAGATTGACTGCAAGGGGCATTTACCAGACCTTTCACTTTCCGAAGAAAGATGAATCCGGAGGCTACCTGGCCCGCATGCAGACTCTGTCTACCTAAATAAGTTTGTAATCACTGTGATGATCAATCTCTGCTTCAATAGCTCCGATACCATGTAGAAATTTGCTGAATAATGATTAATTATCCACCGAGACTATCCCGATCACATACAATTCGAATTTATATGCAACACATAATCTCTTCCACTCATATCATCAAACATGCGGAAATAAAATCAAGCGATAACACATCAAATCATCATACACATTAACACAGTATGTATGGGGAAAGCTTATAGCTGAAAACCCCGCAACTATTGTGTATATTATAATGGAGAAATCATGTAACAAACTCAGTACAATACTCCTCACAAGTACTCAGTACTATCTCATGAAGTTACACACAAACTAGCTCAGTTTTGAACAGGTTACCGGTTCAAAACTCACCGCCAATTGCCTTGCCTCTATTGCGCAATCCAGGCCTGTCTATATAGAGATCCAAGGTTCGAATCTCCTTGGCTTGACAGCGCAATCATCATGGGCAATTCTTCCAAGTGTGGTGCAAATCTCATGCACAACTGATGTCGCCACTGATAGCTAACTCCACCCTTTCATCTACCTCTTTCACTGGTCTCCACTGAACTGATCATGCACTGTAGTGAACTTATGTGTTATTGAGTTGAATAATGAGTTACTAATTAATGAATTAAATAATATTTAATTCACTCCACTCATAACTAATTGATTAGCTAGTTAAACTAATCTCAACTAGTTCAACTAAAATAAACAGAACACAACTCCACTAGCCGTCTCATTAACTCCACCAAACTTCTGCCACTGAAGTCCTAACTGAAGTCAACCATGCATGATGCCATCAAACCCTTGGGAATAGCGTAATTCCTCTGTCAGATGCATGAGCCACTTCTGTAGCTCGAACTGAAGTGATCCAAGAGAGTAAACTGAAGTTTATAGTCCAAATATTATTAAGGGTAAATAATATTTGACTTCCCTATTTTTAGGATAGGCAGTCTAAAAATAGACATCGACCTATCGACCTATAGGTCACAAAAATAGAGGTCCATCTATTTTTTACCAACATGACCAATACTCCAAGAATAACATACTGCAACCCCTGGACCATGCTCCATATGTCTAAAAATAGACATAGTCTAAAAATAGACTTTGCGCCAAAAATAGCCTGCGGGCCCACTTAGTGAAGGCGACTTCATTTCACTAAGCTCCATCATCTTGCCGCATTTTCAACAATCTAAGAGGGTTAATAAGTGTAAATTTTTGTAGATGTTCTATGCTTGATGCAATTTTACTTTTATAACAGCAATCACATAAATAGTTAAGTAAAATGCTGATAGAACATACCAGTGGATCTATAGAAGACAAACCAGAAACAGGAGAATGTGTTGGTGCGTTACGGCGGTCAGCAGGATGCTTCAACCAGCAAAGTCTTCTTGGTCGGCCAACCTAGAATGTGTCACAACAGTCCTCAATTCAATCACCCAGTCAACTCAACATCAACCTCAAATAAAGTCACGCGTGCGCAGCAATAAAGTCAACGCAACTCCAACTTTGGTCAACCTTTTGACCTCGGTTCTTGTGCCAATGTGTACGGCCTCCCAAAATCGAAGTCTCCACCAATTTTCAGCCTCTTTGGACCATGCGTTGACCAAAGTCAACGCTGGTCAAACTTGCGTGGAAACCCTAGCTGCAGTAAATTCGTCCTTCTTCCTGGCTGCAGTAATTCGTCCTTCTTCCCACGTGTGAACCGAAATTGCCTTCAAGGAGCTCGTACTAAATCAGAAGAGGAGAAGAGGTGTGATGAGTGAGTGAGTGAAATGCTCTCCAACGTTGACTATATTTATATCCATCATTGAGGTGTGTGACACATCTGCTGGGGGTGTAAAACCTTAAGGCCGACTTGCACATATTTGAAATTATTAAAAATAAATTCAAAATAAATGTTCCGCTCATCAGATTAAAATCAATTTTATATCGATCTTGCACATATTTGTATCTTCATCTGAGCATCACAACATGGAGTTTGGACCTAGTTGTCCAATTTTAACACTCCCTCTCAACTAGGGAGAACTCCATCCACCTGTGCAAACAAACATCGTGCGTCATCCCGCCGTAACTTGCTTTGCTGGCCTCTTTATTTTAGAACAGAAGTGGGTCAGTCACAAAGACATCATCCCCCGGCTGACATATTCAGCCCAGAGGTTCGAAACCTCTATCAGACTCACAAAGAGTCTACAACCAACCCGAAGTTGGTTCATCTGACCCGAAGTCAGGCAGAGGTCCCAGACCTCACTAAACTTGATCCCAGATCAAGTGGTTGGACCGTGCCATCCTAGATAGAGAGTACGGCAATCTCTGATGCGTCCATCAATATTTGCTACTAGTCTCTAGCCTTTCCCACCTCATTGGCCAAATGAGAGGTACTTCCCATGAGCCCCGAACTCAATGGGTAGGATGCATACGGGGCACAGAAAATGAGAGGTGAACCAACTCAAAATCACAACGGTGGGGTCCAAGCACACCACCAAGGTTGGCAAGCCTAGCCTTGTGGTTGCCCATAGCTCCAAGAAGCTCTCCCCAAAGCCCCCCAGAGCTCCCAGAGCTCATCGTCCAACAAGACCCACATCATAGGGTCTTTCCACGACACCAAGACTCTCACGGAAGGTTAGGAACTTGACCTTCCCCAGGGGCTTAGTGAGAATATCCGCGACCTGCTCATCAGTTCCTATAGGATCGAGCCTTACGGCGCCTCGCTGTACCATATCCCGGATAAAGTGGTACCTGATATCAATATGCTTGGATCGGTCGTGGAACACAGGATTCTCAGTCATACGAATCCCACTCTGATTATCACAGAGTATCACAGTGGTATCTAGCACATGTCCGAACAGCTCACTAAAGAGCTTCCGCAACCAAACTGCTTCACAACAGGCCATACTAGCAGCAATGTATTCGGCCTCCGCGGTGCTCAAAGCCACCGACTTCTGCTTCCTGCTCATCCATGAGATCGAAGCAGAACCAAGATTGAAGCAGCATCCAGATGTGCTCTTACGATCCACCACACCGCCAGCCCAATCGGCATCAGTATATCCACGGAGTATCACACTCCCGGCAGTGTATCTCAGCCCATGGTTTATCGTGCCCCGAAGATATCTCAAAAGATTCTTGGCACCAACCCAGTGAAAATGATGAGGCTCAACCATCTGTTGACTCAAAGTGTTCACCGCAAAACATATGTCCGGACGAGTGTTCACTAAGAACATCAAAGCTCCTATGAGTTGACGATACTCAAGAGGGGACTTGTCCTTGAGACAAGTGGAGGGTCACAGTCCCTGTCCCTTTTACGGGATATGTGGCATTATCTCCAAGGATAATTTCCAGATTAGTATCCTTCTCAACCATGTCAGAGAGTGCTTCCTTGAACCCAATGATGTGTCTTGAGGCACCACTATCTATCAGCCAGACATCCATAGTGTCGGGCGGGGATGCAGCAGAGAGGGCAGATACAAGAATGTATTCATTTCTTTTATCAATAACATTTGACTCCTCATACCTGGAGTTTCTAGACCTTTTGAAAGGTTGATTGTTTCCACCAGAGGGAGCCTTCCTCTTTCCTTTGGACTTGTTGTTTCTTTGATTTCCATTCCTCCGGTTGTTGTTGTTGTCATCACTATCGGGAGAATCCTTCTTGAAAGGACATTCTCTAGCATAGTGACTAGGCCTATGACAAGTGAAACACTTGCCCTTCTTTCCTTGGGCCCTTGCTCTTCCTTTGTTCTTAGGACCACCAGAGTTCTTCTTTCTAGAATGAGTAGCGTAGGCAGCATTTCTGTCATTTTTGTATTCCTTCATTCTTGTCTCTTCTTGCATGCATCTTGACAGTAGCTCGTCAAAGTTAGGAATTGTATTATTATTGAGAATGGTAGTGTTGAATACTTGCCATTCATATGGGAGCCCTCCAAGTGCGATGAGTACCATCTCACGAGATACAAGAATGTATTCATTTCTTTTATCAACAACATTTGACTCCTCATACTTGGAGTTTCTAGACCTTTTGAAAGGTTGATTGTTTCCGCTAGAGGGAGCCTTCCTCTTTCCTTTGGACCTGTCGTTTCTTTGATTTCCATTCCTTCGGTTGTTGTTGTTGTCATCACTATCGGGAGAATCCTTCTTGAAAGGAAACACTTGCCCTTCTTTCCTTGGGCCCTTGCTCTTCCTTTGTTCTTAGGACCACCAGAGTTCTTCTTTCTAGAATGAGCAGCGTAGGCAGTGTTTCTATCATTTTCTTATTCCTTCATTCTTGTCTCTTCTTGCATGCATCTTGACAGTAGCTCGTGAAAGATAGGAATTGTATTATTATTGAGAATGCTAGTGTTGAATACTTGCCATTCATATGGGAGCCCTCCAAGTGCGATGAGTACCATCTCACGATCGGCTATTGTCTCTCCAATAGCAAGCAGATTGTTCCTGATCTCGGTCAATTTCAGAAAGTATGTTTGGACAGACTCATCCCGGCCTTTCTTCAGATTCTTCAATTGATTCTTGAAGAATAGCACTTGGTTTGCATTGTTTACTTTGAACATTTGTATCAGCTTATCATACATCTCCTTGGATGTGCCTAGCTCAGATATGTAGGCAACTAGACTTTTATGTATGGATTCCCTGATCATTAGCTTTGCTTTGATCTCCCCCTTCTTATACTTGGTTTTAGCAGCAGTAGCAGTGGATGGAGGTTCTTGTATCTTACCCAGTACATAGTCCATGAGATCATGGTCTTCCAATTTGAGATCTAATATAATTTTCCAAGCATGGAAGTCATCCCTTCTAGTCAACGTGTTATCCTCCTTGAAGCCATAACTTGTGGAACTCATTTTTCTTAGTTGGTGATTGCTATAAGTTAGGGCTTGTCTGCACTTCAGCTCCGATACCATGTAAATTTTTGTAGATGTTCTATGCTTGATGCAATTTTACTTTTATAACAGCAATCACATAAATAGTTAAGTAAAATGCTGATAGAACATACCAATGGATCTATAGAAGACAAACCAGAAACAGGAGAATGTGTTGGTGTGTTACGGCGATCAGCAGGATGCTTCAACCAGCAAAGTCTTCTTGGTCGGCCAACCCAAAATGTGTCACAACAGTCCTCAAATCAATTATCCAATCAACTCAAAGTCAACCCCAGAAAAAGTCAATGCAGTCCAGAAAAAGTCAACGCATGGCAGCAACAAGAAAGTCAACGCAGCTCCAACTTTGGTCAATCTTTTGACCTCTATTTTTGTGCCAATGAATACGGCCTACAAAAATCGAATTCTCCACAAAATTTCAGCTCAAACGGACCATGCATTGACCAAAGTCAACGCTGGTCAAACTTGCCCAGAAACCCTAACTGTAGAAAATTTGCTGCGGTAAATTTCGTCTTTTAGCTGCAGTAGATTTTGTCCTTCTTCTCACATGGGAGATGAAACTGCTTCTCAAATGCTTGTAGATAATCAGAGGAGAAGATGAGTGAAAAGCTCTCCAACGTTGACTGTATTTATATCCATCATTGAGGTGTGTGACACATCTGTTGGGGGTGTAAAACCTTAAGGCTGACCTGCACTTAAATTTATTATAAATAATAAATTCGAAATAAATGTTCTGCTCATCAGATTACAATCAATTTTATATCGATTTTACACCTCTTCGAAAGAGGAATCCAATACAAATATTGGAATCTTCATCTGAGCATCACAAGATGGAGTTTGGAACTAGTTGTCCAAATTTAACATTCCTGCTAGACTTTGCTAATTTCCAAATTGATAAAAGTGAGTGCCAATCACCACTTTGATTATTTACAAGTTACAACTTAGTAAATGCAGCTTGTATTCAATGTTCACTATTGAGATTAATTACAGGGAAGATGGAAAGCTGAACTAGGGAATTGCTGCAATTAGTAATAAGTATCAAGACATATGGTATACTTGTAAGAGTTTTAAGATAACTTCCAAGACCAATTTGTAGAACGTTACAATTTTTTTGATATATCATCATGATCAAATCCTTGGTTCAGGCTTGCTCTTGCAATGTTCTCTGTCAACTTTTGGTTATAACACCTATAGTTGTGTACCTCTTCTTGTTCTTAAAGTGGTATGCCCTAGCACAAAAGTCTGGTGTTTCATTACTGAATATCTTGTTTATTATATATTTTATTTGCTTTCACTTTATATTTTATTGTGCTTAAACCTCTAAATGGAGAATAGTCATGCTCGTGTTTTTTCTATGTTAGCAGAATCTACAACTGCAGTCTCTGAAGATTACCAGCACTTGTCTAGGCAACTTGGAGAGGCTGCTAAGGTTTGTACTATTACAATACAGTTTGTGTTAAGGTTATAAAGGTTTTTTATGTTGTTATATGTCCTCATGTCCTGTAAGGCTTAAGTGATATTTTTTTGTTGTTGTTATGATTAGTTTGATCAACTTGTTGTGTAATGTCAGAATCATTTCAAAGCATTGCTCCTATTGTACATGATTGGTATAGGTAGCATTTTGTACAGCAACTAGAGCTGAATCAGATTGTTTTCTTGTTAAATTATGACTTGACAAAATCAGATTGTTTTCTCCATTTTTTTTCTTGACAAAATGCTTCATATTTTAAATAATATTAAATATACTGAAGGCATACATATTTTACAAAGAAAGGGTCATGAGAGAGCCACAAACTATACCCCCAGAGGAAAACCTTGAACCATTCAAAACTGGCTAGGCAGGGCCACAAAAATTAAAATGTCATAAACTGTCATAATGCTTAAATTAGAAAACAATAAACGCATGGACAACTAGGGTATCAGCCCAGGCTAGTATAAAATATAAAGCTACCATCAGATCCTTTAAATAGAATGAAATCATATATAAATGTCAAGAAACACCTAGTATGGCTAGGGTTCTATCAAAATGGCACTTGTCATGTTTTACCTGGGTCACTTGTCTAGTTAATTGTTCCATTTATTTAAATTTGGAAGTCTATTTTTGTTTTGGGATGGTGGCATGGTTTTGTGGCAATAGATGGAAATAGAAGGGAGTAATTAAACAAGTCATTACAACCTATGATGTTGGTTTAATTCCTAAAGTGTAGTGGACAAAGGCAATGGAGGTATGTATTAAGGAATTTGCTTGTTTATGTATAGAGGTGAACAAGGTATGTATGGGGAACTTGTTTGTTACTACATAATTATATGCTTTTATGTCCTTTTTCAATTAACTCATATGTTGCTTCATCATTGTATCACGCGTCTTTGTTGAAATGTAGATGTGGTACCGATTAAGAAAGGTGAAGGAACACTTCGTGAAATTACTATTAAAAACTCTTTGCATGAGAGACATGTGAGTTCAATTACTATTAAAAACTCTTTACATGAGAGACATGTGAGTCACCATAGAAAACATAGAAGCAAAGATAGAGTGTGAGTTAGATTTTGTCTCAAAACTCGTTTTGAGATTAGATGCATATTATATTATTTGAGATTTATTTATATAATGAGCGTTACGAAAATGTGGATAAAGGAAGGTGGTGGAGTATCAAGGAAACTACGATTTTTTGAGACTTGCAAATGTGCAGGAGAATAAAGGCAAAAAGTGCATTCTCTTTCGTTTCGACGTGGATATCTTCTCGTTTCAATACAATGGTTCTCCTTTTCCCTTCCCTGTTGAAGAATTATTGATTTTTGGCTATTACATAAGATGTACTTTTGCATAATACTACTCAAATTTAGACAATAGTTTTTGCTTTATGATTTATCATAATATATGTAAATGTCTTTTGGTACATTGTGTAGGAACTTAAGACATGTCCTAAAAACCAATGATTACACAAGCATAGTGGGTGAAGACGAAGGTTGAGGTGATATGTATGATTCCATTTGTCTTTATTTAAATTCAAGGCGTCTTGCATTATCTTTTGTCTATCTAATTATTGACTACATTGTAATGCAGATAATGTAATGTGGAAAATCACTAAATAAAATGTTGAAATCATTTGTGAGGAAGAGATTGCAATAGAGTGCAAAGGCAGAGGAAAAAGGTACACGTGAGTTTTATATGGTTGAAAATGTACATGTATGATCCACCATGCACCTATTTACCTATATATGATGATCCCTACTCATCTATTTAGGGTTTATGCTTATTAGTCTTTACATAAGATGTACTTTCTAGTGCATAAAATTATTCATATATCACAACATTTTGTGTGTATTTAGTATTTTTTATAATCTCTTATTGATTGCAATGTGATGCAGATAATGGAATGGGAAAAATCACTAATTAAACTACTAAAATATCTTTATGAGAGAGAAATTGTAATAGAGTGTAAAGATAAAAACAAAGGTAGTGGTGAGATCTTTTTTGGTGCAAATTTTGTTTATGATTTGTTATGAAATCCTTCTCATCTCAATTACAATGCTTCCCTCTTAATGGTTTAGGTTTGATTTATAGAATAGAAGGTTACTCATAATATTGTTGGTCTCTAATTAATATTTCTCATAAGATATTTTGATATTTTTTCATGTTACTCACAAAATTTTGTGTATTTAATATTACTCATATTTTTAGTGTGCAGGGTGTCATTTGTTGGCCATCGACGCATTTTGGGCTTGCAAAGTGGTGTCTCCATTTGTTGTTTCTCTTTTCTAGTTTTCTTTTTATCAGTTTTGTTGTCTTTTTGGCTATAGTTGTGTTTTTCGTTTTACTCCTAGTTTTTTTTAATTTATTCATATTTTTAAAATTTTTCTTTCACAATTGCGAGCATGGCCATGCTAATTTGTGGTTTGAAATTTATTTTTCTTATTTGGTCTCTCTTCTATTTCTTGCTTTCGTTCTTTTTTCCTGGTTTGGCAGTGGGGGTGGAGTAATTAAACAAGTCATTGCAACCATGTTGTTGGTTTAGTTCCTAAAGTGTAGTGGAGAAAAGAAATGGAGGTATGTATTAAGGAATTTGCTTGTTTATGTATAGAGGTGAACAAGGTATGTATGGGGAACTTGTTGTTACTACATAATTATATGGTTTTATGTACTTTTTCATAAAACTCATATGTTGCTTCATCATTGTACCGTGTTTCTTTTTTTAAATGTGAATGCAATGCTTGTTAAAAAAGGTGAAGGAACACTCAGTGAAATTGCTATTAAAAACTCTTTGCATGAGAGAGATATGTGTCGCCATAGCAAAGATAGAAGCAAAGATAAAGGGTGAGTTATATTTTGTTGCAAAACTCATGTTGAGATTAGATGCATATTATTATATTATTTGAGATTTATTTATATAATGAGCATTGTGCAAATGTTGAGATTTATTTATATAATGATCGTTATGCAAATGTGGGTAAAGGAAGGTGGTGGAGTATCAATGAAACTACATATTTTTCTTTTTGTATGAAAGAGACTTGCAAATGTGCAAGAGAATGAAGGCAAAAGGTGCGTTCTCTTTGGTTTTGACATGGATATCTTTTTGTTTCAATATAATGGTTCTCCTTCCCTCTTCCTCGTTGAGGAATTATTGATTTTTTATCATTACATAAAATGTACTTTTACATAATATTACTCATAAGACGATTTGTTTTGCTTTATGATTTCTCATAATATATCTAAGTGTCTGTTTGTTACATTCTGCAGGAACTTAAGGTATGTCCTAACAACCGAAGATTACGGAAGCATAAGGCAGGTCCTAACAACCCAAGATTACACAAGCATAGTGGGTGAAGGCGAAGATTGAGGTGATATGTATGGTTCCATTTGTGTTTATTTAAATTCAATGCATCTTACATTATTTGTCATATATCTAATTATTGACCACATTGTAATACAACGAATGTAATGTGGAAAATGACTAAATAAAATGTTGAAATCTGAATCAAGCTATACAGTTCATCCATCGAGAGATAAGGGAAAGCCTTGTGCACTCCACTACAGGAGAAAACCTACAAGGCTGTTGGGATAAAAAACAATATGGTATTTGTGAGGAAGAGACTACATTAGAGTGCAAAGGCAGATGAGAAGGTACATGTGAGTTTTATTTTGGTGCAAATGTACATATATGATCCACTATTTACCAGATATGATCATCCCTACTTACATATTTATTGCTTATTCTTTTTAGTCTTTACATAAGATGTACTTTTAGTGCATAAAATTATTCATAATATCTCGTAACTTTTTGTGTGTATTTAGTATTTTTCATAATCTCTTATTGAGTTCAATGCGACGCAGGTAATGTAATATGAAGAATCACTATTGAAACTACTAAAATATCTTTACAAGAGAGATTGTAGTAGAGTGTAAAGATAAAGACAAAGGTAGAGGTGAGATATTTTTTGGTGCAAAATTTGTTAATGATTTGCAATGAAGTCCTTATCATTTCAAATACAATAGTTTTCTTCCCTCTTAATGATTTAGGTTTGATTTCTAGTGTAGAATGTTACTCATAATATTGTTGGTCTCTAATTAAGATTTCTGATAAGATATTTTGATGTTTTTTTTCATGTTACAACATTTTGTGTATTTAATATTACTCATATTTTTAGTGTGCAGGGTGCCCTTTGTTGGCCATCGACGCATTTTGGGGTTGCAAAGTGGTGTCTCCATTTGTTGTTTCTCTTTTCTTGTTTTTTTTAATTAATTTTGTTGTTTTTTCTATAGGTGTGATTTTTTTTACTCCTATGTTTTTATTATTATTATTTTCCTTTCACATTTGTGAGCATGGCCATGCTAATTTGTGGTTTGATATTTTTGTTTTCTTTTTTTTTATCTGGTCTATCTTCTATTTTTTTTGCTTTCGTTCTTTTTTCCTGGGTTTGGCGGTGAGGGTGGAGTAATTAAACAAGTCGTTACATCCTCTGATGTTGGTTAGTTCCTAAAGTGTAGTGGACAAAGGCAATGGAGGTATGTATTAAGAAATTTGCTTGTTTATGTATAAAGGTGAACGAGGTATGTATGGGGAACTTGTTTGTTACTACATAATTATATACTTTTATGTTATTTTTTTTGTTTAACTCATATGTTGCTTCATCATTGTATCACGTGTCTTTGTTGAAATGTAGATGCAATACCGATTAAGAAAGGTGAAGGAACACTCCGCGAAACTACTATTAAAAACCCTTTGCATGAGAGACATGTGAGTCGCCATAGCAAAGATAGAAGCAAAGATAGAGTGTGAGTTATATTTTGTTGCAAAACTCGTGTTGAGATTAGATGAATATTATATTATATGAGATTTATTTATATAATGAGCGTTATGCAAATGTGGTTAAAGGAAGGTGGTGGAGTGAAGGAAATTACAATTTTTTGAGAGTTGCAAATGTGAAGGAGAACAAAGGCAAAAAGTGTGTTCTCTTTGCTATTGACATGGATGTCTTCTCGTTTCAATACAATGGTTCTCCTTCCCCCTTACTTTTTGCAGGAATTATTGATTTTGGTCTTCACATAAGATGTACTTTTGCATAATATTACTCAAAAGAGAATTTGTTTTGCTGTGTGATTTATCATAATATATCTAAGTGTTTGTTTGGTACATTGTGCAGGAACCTAAGGCAGGTTCTAAAAACCCATGATTACACAAGCATAGTGGGTGAAGGCGAAGGTTGAGGTGATATGTATGGTTCCATTTGTGTGTATTTAAATTCAAGGCATCTTACACTATTTTTATCTATTTAATTATTGACCACATTGTAATGCAGGTAATGTAATGTGGAAAATCACTAAATAAGATGTTGAAATCATTTGTGAGGAAAACACTGCAGTAGAGTGCAAAGGCAGAGGAAAAAGGTACATGTGAATTTTATTTTGGTGCAAATGTACACATATGATCCACTATTCACCTATTTTCCTATATATGATGATCCCTACTTATCTATTTAGGGTTTATGCTTATTAGTCTTTACATAAGATGTATTTTCTAGTGCATAAAATTATTCATATATCACAACATTTTGTGTGTATTTAGTATTTTTCATAATCTCTTATTGAGTGCATTGCGATGCAGATAATGGAATGTGAAGAATCACTAATGAAACTACTAAAATATCTTTATGAGAGAGAAATTGTAGTAGAGTGTAAAGATAAAAACAAAGGTAGAGGTGAGATCTTTTTTGGTGCAAATTTTGTTTATGATTTGGTATGAAATCCTTCTCATCTCAAATGCAATGGTTTTCTTCCCTCTTAATGATTTAGGTTTGATTGCTAGTGTAGAAGGTTACTCATAATATTGTTGGTCTCTAATTAAGATTTCTCATAGGATACTTTTTCATGTTACTCACAACATTTTGTGTATTTAATATTACTCATATTTTTAGTGTGCAGGGTGTTCTCTGTTGGCCATCGACGCATTTTGGGGTTGCAAAGTGGTGTCTCCATTTGTTGTTTCTCTTTTCTTGTTTTCTTTTTATTAGTTTTGTTGTTTTTTTGCTACAGTTGTGATTTTTTTACTCGTTTTTTTTGTTTTTATTATTTAATTTTTCTTTCACATTTGTGAGCATGGCCATGCTAATTTGTGGTTCGATATTTTTTTTTTCTTATTTGGTCTCCCTTCTATTTTTCTTGCTTTTGTTATTTTTCCCTGGGTTTTGCGGTGAAGGTGGAGTAATTAAACATGTCATTACAACCTATGTTGTTTGTTGAGTTTCTAAAGTGTAGTGGACAAAGGCAATGGAGGTATGTATTAAGGAATTTGCTTGTTTATGTATAGACGTGAACAAGGTATGTATGGGGAACTTGTTTGTTACTATATAGTTATATGGTTTTATGTCCTTTTTCATTTATCTCATATGTTGCTTCATCATTGTACCATGTTTCTTTGTTGAAATGTAGATGCAATACTGGTTTAAAAAGGTGAAGGAACACTCCGTGAAATTACTATTAAAAACTCTTCACACGAGAGAGATGTGAGTCGCCATAGAAAAGATAGAAGCAAAGATAGAGGGTGAGTTATATTTTGTTGTAAAACTCATGTTGAGATTATATGCATATTATATTATTTGAGATTTATTTATATAATGAGCGTTATTCAAATGTGGGTAAAGGAAGTTGGAGTATCAAGGAAATTACGTATTTTTTTTGTATGAGAGAGACTTTGCAAATGTGCAAGAGAACGAAGGCAAATGGTGCGTTCTCTTTGGTTTCGACATGGATATCTTCTTGTTTCAATATAATGGTTCTCCTTCCCCTTTCCTTGTTGAGGAATTATTGATTTTTGGTCATTACATAAGATGTACTTTTGCATAATGTTACTCATAAGACAATTTGTTTTTCTTTATGATTTTTCATAATATATATGTGTGTGTGTGTGTGTGTGTGTGTGTATTTGGTACATTGTGCAGGAGCTTAAGGCAGGTCCCAACAACCCAAGATTACACAAGCATAGTGGGTGAAGGCAAAGGTTGAGGTGATATGTATGGTTCCATTTGTGTGTATTTAAATTCAAGGCATCTTACATTTTTTATCATGTATCTAATTATTGACGACATTGTAATACAAGTAATGTAATATGGAAAATCACTAGATAAAATGTTGAAAATTGAATGAAGCCTTATATTTCATCCATTGATAGGTAAGGGAAAGGCTTGTGCACTCCACTATAGGAGAAAACCTATAAGGCGGTTGGGATCACGAACAATACGATATTTTTGAGGAAGATACTGCAGAAAAGTGCAAAGGCAGAGGAAAAGGTACATGTGAGTTTTATTTTGGTGCAAATGTACATATATGATTCACTATTCACCTATATATGATGATCCCTACTTATATATTTAGGGTTTATTCTTTTTAGTCTTTACATAAGATGTACTTTCTAGTGCATAAAATTATTCATAATATCTTGTAACATTTTGTGTGTATTTTGTATTTTTAATAATCTCTTATTGAGTGCAATGTGATGTAGGTAATGGAATGTGAAGAATCACTATTGAAACTACTAAAATACTTTACGAGAGAGATTGTAGTAGAGTGTAAAGGTAAAGACAAAGTTATAGGTGAGATCTCTTTTGGTCAAAATTTGTGTATGATTTGTTATGAAATCCTTCTCATTTCAATACAATAGTTTTTTTCCCTCTTAATGATTTAGGTTTGATTTCTAGTGTAGAAAATTAGTCATAATATTGTTGGTCTCTAATTAATATTTCTCATAAGATATTTAGATATTTTTTCATATTACTCACAACATTTTGTGTATTTAATATTACTCATTTTTTTAGTGTGCAGGGCGTCCTTTGTTAGCCATCGACACATTTTGGGGTTGCAAAGTGGTGTCTCCATTTGTTGTTTCTCTTTTCTTGTTTTGTTTATATCAATTTTGTTGTTTTTTTGCTATAGGTGTGATTTTTTTTACTCCTATGTATTTTTTAACTTTTTATTTTCTTTTTAATTTTTTCTTTAACATTTGTGAGCATGGCCATGCTAATTTGCGGTTTGATATATATTTTTTTCTTATCTAGTCTCTCTTATATTTTTCTTTCTTTCATTATTTTTTCCTGGGTTTGGCGGTCAGGGTGGAGTAATTAAACAAGTCATTACAACATATGATGTTGGTTTGTTCCTAAAGTGTAGAAGACAAAGGATAGAGGTATGTATTAAGGAATTTGTTTGTTTATATATAGAGGTGAACAAGTTATGTATGGGGAAATCGTTTGTTACTACATAATTATATGCTTTTATGTCATTTTTCATTTAACTCATATGTTGCTTCATCATTGCATCATGTATCTTTGTTGAAATGTAGATGCAATACCAATTAAGAAAGGTGAAGGAACACTTCGTGAAATTACTATTAAAAACTCTTTGCATGAGAGATATGTGAGTCGCCATAGCAAAGATAGAAGAAAAGATAGTGAGTTATATTTTGTTGCAAAACTCATGTTGAGATTAGATGCATATTATATTATTTGAGATTTATTTATATAATGAAAGTTATGCAAATTTGGGTAAAGGAAGGTGGTGGATTATCAAGGAAACTACAATTTTTTGAGACTTGCAAATGTGCAGGAGAACAAAGGAAAGAAGTGCGTGCTCTTTGGTTTTGACATGGATATATTCTTGTTTCAATAAAATGGTTCTCCTTCCCCCTTCCTTGTTGAGGAATATTTGATTTTTGGTCATTACATAAGATGTACTTTTGTATAATATTACTCATAAGACAATTTGTTTTCCTATATGATTTATCATAATATATGTAACTGTCTGTTTGGTACATTGTGCTGGAACTTAAGGCAGGTCCTAAAAACCCATGATTACACAAGCATAGTGGGTGAAGACAAAGGTTGAGGTGATATATATGGTTCCATTTGTGTGTATATAAATTCAAGGCATCTTGCATTATTTTTCATCTATCTAATTATTGACCACATTGTAATACAGGTAATGTAATGTGAAAAATCACTAAATAAAATGTTGAAATCATTTATGAGGAAGAGACTGCAGTAGAGTGCAAAGGCAGAGGAAAAGGTACATTTGAGTTTTATTTTGGGGCAAATGTAGATATATGATCCACTATTCACCTATATATGATGATCCCTACTTCTCTATTTAGCGTTTATGATTTTTAGTCTTTACATAAGATGTACTTTCTAGTGCATAATATTATTCGTAATATCTCACAACATTTTGTGTGGAATTAGTATTTTTCATAATCTCTTAATGAGTACAATGCGATGCAGATAATGGGATGTGAAGAATCACTAATGAAACTACTAGAATATCTCAATAAGAGAGATTGTAGTAGAGTGTAAAGGTAAAGACAAAGGTAGAGGTGAGGTTTTTTTTGGTGCAAAATTTGTGTATGATTTCTTATGCAATCCTTCTTATTTCAAATACAATAGTTTTCTACCCTCTTAATGATTTAGGTTTGATTTCTAGTGTAGATGGTTACTCATAATATTGTTGGTCTCTAATTAAGATTTCTCATAAGATATTTTGATATTTTTTCATATTACTGACAACATTGTGTATTTAATATTACTCGTATTTTTAGTGTGCAGGGTGTCCTTTGTTGGCCATCGACGCATTTTTGGTTTGGAAAGTGGTGCCTCCATTTGTTGTTTCTCTTTTCTTGTTTTCTTTCTAGTGCATAAACTTATTGATAATATCTCGCAACATTTTGTGTGTATTTAGTATTTTTCATAATCTCTTATTGAGTGCAATGCGATGCAGATAATGGAATGTGAAGAATCACTAATGAAACTACTAAAATTTCTCTATGAGAGAGAGGTTGTAGTAGAGTGTAAAGGTAAAGACAAAGGTAGAGGTGAGATCTTTTTTGGTGCAAAATTTGTGTATGATTTGTTATGCAATTCTTCTCATTTCAAATACAATAGTTTTCTTCTCTCTTAATGATTTTTTTTTGATTTCTAGTTTAGAAGGTTACTCATAATTATTTTGGTCTTTAATTAAGATTTCTCATAAGATATTTTGATACTTTTTCATGTTACTCACAAAATTTTGTGTATTTAATATTACTCCTATTTTCATTGTGCAGGGTGTCCTTTGTTGGCCATTGACTCATTTAGGGGTTGGAAAGTGGTGTCTCCATTTTTTATTTCTCTTTTCTTGTTTTCTTTTTATCAATTTTGTTGTCGTTGTTGTTGTTGTTTTTTTAATCTGTAGTTGTGATTTTTTTTACTCCTAGTTTTTTTTTTGTTATTTATATATTTTTTAATTTTTATTTCACATTTGTGAGCATGGCCATGCTAATTTGTGATTTGATTTTTTTTCTTATTTGGTCTTCTATTTTTCTTGCTTTCGTTCTTTTTCCTTGGGTTTGGTGGTAAGGGTGGAGTAAATAAACAAGTCATCACAACCTATGTTCTTTTTCCTAGGTTTGGTGGTGAGGGTGGAGTAAATAAGCAAGTCATCACAACCTATGTTGTTGGTTTAGTTCCTAATGTGTAGTGGACAAAGGCTATGGAGGTATGTATTACAAAATTTTCTTGTTTATGTATAGAAATAAACAAGGTATGTATGAGGAACTTGTTTGTTACTACATAATTTTATGGTTTTATGTCTTTTTTCATTTAACTCATATGTTGCTTCATCATTGTACCATGTTTCTTTGTTGAAATGTAGATACGATACCAGTTAAAAAAGGTGAAAGGTGAAGGAATACTCCGTGAAATTACTATTAAAAACTCTTTGCATGAGAAAGATGTGAGTCACCATAGTAAAGGTAGAGGGTGAGTTATATTTTGTTGCAAAACTCATG
The DNA here is from genome assembly GCA_034641835.2 of Pinus albicaulis. Taxonomy (NCBI): domain Eukaryota; kingdom Viridiplantae; phylum Streptophyta; class Pinopsida; order Pinales; family Pinaceae; genus Pinus; species Pinus albicaulis. Next base: position 1,211,851,355 of record CM076579.1, read on the forward strand.
TTGAAATTATATGCATATATTATTTGAGATTTATTTATAAAATGAGTGTTATGCAAATGTTGAGATTTATTTATATAATGAACGTTATGCAAATGTGGGTAAAGGAAGGTAACTACATTTTTTTTTTTTGTATGAGAGGGACTTGCAAATGTGTAGGAGAACGAAGGCAAAAGATGCGTTCTCTTTGGTTTCGACATGGATATCTTCTTGTTTCGATAGAATGGTTCTCCTTCCCCCTTGTTGAGGAATTATTGATTTTTGGTCATGACATAAGATGTACTTTTGCATAATATTACTCGTAAGACAATTTGTGTTGATTTTTGATTTTTCATAATATATGTAAGTGTTTGTTTGATACATTGTGTAGGAACTTAAGGCAGGTCCTAACAACCCAAGATTACACAAGCATAGTGGGTGAAGTCGAAGGTTGAAGTGATATGTATAGTTCCATTTGTGTGTATTTAAATTCTAGGCATCTTACATTATTTTTCATCTATCTAATTATTGACCACATTGTAATACAAGTAATGTAATGTGGAAAATCACTAAATAAAATGTTGAAATCTTAATCAAGCCCTATACTTTATCCATCGAGAGGTAAGGGAAAGGCTTGTGCACTCCTCCAGTAGAAAACCTATAAGGCAGTTGGGATCACAAACAATACAATATTTGTGAGGAAAATACTGCAGCAGAGTGCAAAGGGAGAGGAAAAGGTACACATGAGTTTTATTTTGGTGCAAATGTACATATATGATTCACTATTCACCTATTTACCTATATATGATGATCCTTACTTATCTATTTAGGGTTTATGCTTTTTAGTCTTTACATAAGATATACTTTCTAGAGCATAAAATTGTTCATAATATCTCGCAACATTTGTGTGTATTTAGTATGAGAAAACCTAGAAGGCAATTGGGATCACGAACAATACGATATTTGTGAGGAAGATACTATAGCAGAGTGCAAGGGCAGAGGAAAAGGTACATGTGAGTTTTATTTTGGTGCAAATGTACATATATGACTCAATATTCACCTATTTACCTATATATGATCATCCCTACTTATTTATTTAGGGGTTATGCTTTTTAGTCTTTACATAAGATGTACTTTCTAGTGCATAAAATTATTCATAATATCTCACAACATTTGTGTGTATTTAGTATTTTTAATAATCTCTTATTGAGTGCAATGTGATGTAGGTAATGGAATGTGAAGAATCACTATTGAAACTACGAAAATATCTTTACGAGAGAGATTGTGGTAGAGTGTAAAGGTAAAGACAAAGGTAGAGGTGAGATCATTTTTGGTGCAAAATTTGTGTATGATTTGTTATGAAATCTCTCATTTCAAGTACAATAGTTTTCTTTCCTCTTAATCATTTAGGTTTGATTTCTAGTGTAGAAAGTTACTCATAATATTGTTGGTTTCTAATTAAGATTTCTCATAAGATATTTTGATATTTTTTCATGTTACTCACAACATTTTGTGTATGTAATATTACTCATATTTTTAGTGTGCAGGGCGTCCTTTGTTGGCCATCGGTGCATTTTGGGGTTGCAAAGTGGTGTCTCCATTTGTTGTTTCTCTTTTCTTGTTTTTTTTTTTTAATCAGTTTTGTTGGATTTTTTCTATAGTTGTGATTTTTTTTACTCCTACGTTTTTTTTGTTATTGTTTAATTTTATTTTTTCTTTCACATTTGTGAGCATGGCCATGCTAATTTGTGGTTTGACATATTTTTTTTCTTATTTGGTCTCTCTTCTATTTTTCTTGCTTTAATTATTTTTTCTAGGTTTCTTGCTTTTATTATTTTTTCCTAGGTTTGGCGGTGAGGGTGGAGTAATTAAACAAATCATTACAACCTATGACTTTGGTTTAGTTCCTAAACTGTAGTGGACAAAGGCAATGGAGGTATGTATTAAGGAATTTGCTTGTTTATGTATAGAGGTGAACAAGGTATGTATGGGGAACTCGTTTGTTACTACATAATTATATGCTTTTATGTTTTTTTTCATTTAACTCATATGTTGCTTCATCATTGTATCATGTGTTTTTGTTGAAATGTAGATGGGATACCGATTAAGAAAGGTGAAGGAACGTGAAATTACTATTAAAAACTCTTCGCATGAGAGACATGCAAGTCCCCAAAGCAAAGATAGAAGCAGAGATAAGTGTGAGTTATATTTTGTTGCAAAACTCATGTTGAGATTAGATGCATATTATATTATTTGAGATTTATTTATATAATGAGCGTTATGCAAATGTGTGTAAAGGAAGGCGGTGGAGTATCAAGGAAACTACAATTTTTTGAGTCTTGATAGAAGCAGAGATAGAGTGTGAGTTATATTTTGTTGCAAAACTCATGTTGAGATTAGATGCATATTATATTTTTTGAGATTTATTTATATAATGAGTGCTATGCAAATGTGTGTAAAGGAAGGTGGTGGAGTATCAAGGAAACTACAATTTTTTGAGTCTTGCAAATGTGCAGGAAAACAAAGGCAAAATTTGCATTCTCTTTGGTTTCAACATAAATATCTTCTCGTTTCAATACAATGGTTCTCCTTCTCCTTCCTTGTTGAGGAATTATTGATTTTTGGTCATGGCATAAGATGCACTTTTGCATAATATTACTCATAAGACAATTTGTTTTGCTTTATGATTTATCATAATATATCTAAGTGTCTGTTTGGTATGTTTGGTACATTGTGCAGGAACTTAAGGCAGGTCCTAAAAACCCATGATTACACAAGCATAGTGGGTGAAGGCGAAGGTTGAGGTGATATGTGTGGTTCCATTTGTGTGTATTTAAATTCAAGACATCTTACATTATTTTTCATTTATCTAATTATTGACCACATTGTAATGCAGGTAATGTCATGTGGAAAATCACTAAATAAAATGTTGAAATCATTTGTGAGGGAGAGAATGCAATAGAGTTTTATTTTGGTGCAAATGTAGATATATGATCCACTATTCACCTATTTACCTATATATGATGATCCCTACATATCTATTTAGGGTTTATGCTTTTTAGTCTTTGCATAAGATGTACTTTCTAGTGCATAAATTTATTCATAATATCCCGCAACATTTTGTGTGGAATTAGTATTTTGCGATGAGGGTGTAGTAATTAAACAAGTCATTACAACATATTTTGTTGGTTTAGTTCCTAAAGTGTAGTGGACAAAGACAATGGAGGTATGTATTAAAGAATTTGCTTGTTTATGTATAAAGGTGAACAAGGTATGTATGGGGAATTTGTTGATTACTACATAATCATATGGTTTTATGTATTTTTTCATTTAAATCATATGTTGCTTCATCATTGTACCATGTTTCTTTGTTGAAGTGTAGATGCGATTCCTTTTTAAAAAAGGTGAAGGAACACTCCGTGAAATTACTATTAAAAATTCTTTGCATGAGAGAGATGTGAGTCGTGATAGCAAAGATAGAGGGTGAGTTATATTTTGCAAAACCCATGTTGAGATTAGATGCATATTATATTATTTGAGATTTATTTATATAATGAGTGTTATGCAAATGTTGAGATTTATTTATATAATGAGCATGGGTAAAGAAAGGTGGTGGAATTGTGATTTCTGGTCATTATATAAGATGTACTTTTGCATAATATTAGTCATTAGACAATTTGTTTTGCTTTATGATTTCTCATAAATATCTGTGTTTGGTACATTGTGCGGGAACTTAAGGCTGGTCCTAACAACCCATGATTACACCAACATAGTGGGTGAAGGCAAAGGTTGAGGTGATATGTATGGTTCCATTTGTGTGTATTTAAAATTTAAATTCAAGGCATCTTACATTATTTGACATCTAATTATTGACCACATTGTATTGTAGGTAATGTAACGTGGAAAATAAAGTGTTGAATTCTATTTGTGAGGAAGAGACTGCAGTAGATATCAGAGGTAGAGGCAAAGGTGAATGTGAGTTTTTTGTTGTTGTTGCAAATATTCATATATTATCCACTATTACCTATTTATCTATATATGATCATCCCTCATCTATTTAAGGTTTATAATTAAATATTCATATATTATCCACTATTTATCTATATATGATCATCCCTGATCTATTTAAGGTTTATAATTTTTAGTCTTTACATAAGATGTACTTTCTAGTGGATAAAATTATTCATAACATCTCACAACATTTTGTGTGGATTTAGTATTTTTCATAATGTCTTATTGAGTGCAATGCAATGCAGATAATGGAATGCGAAGAATCACGGATGAAACTATTGAAATATCTTTATGTGAGAGAGATTGTAGTAGGGTGTAAAGGTAAAGGCAAAGGTAGAGGTGAGTTCTTTCTTGGTGCAAAATCTGTGTTTGATTTGTTATTAAATCCTTCTCATTTCAAATACCACAGTTCTCTTCCCTAATGATTTAGGTTTGATTTCTAGTGCATAAGGTTACTCATAATATTGTTGGTCTCTAATTAAGATTTTTCATAAGATATTTTGATATTTTTTTTCATGTTACAACATTTTGTATGTATTTAATGTTACTCATATTTTGGTTTGCAGGGAATACTTTGTTGGCCATCAACGCATTTTGGGGTTGCAAATTGGTGTCTCCATCAACTGTTTCTCTTTTCTTGTTCTTTTTAATTAATTTTTTTGTTTTTTTTTCTATTGTTGTGATCTTTTTTTTTTTACTCTTGCGTTTTTTTTCTTTCTTTCACATTTGTGAGCATGGCCATGCTAATTTGTGGTCTGATATATTTTTTCTTCTTATTTGGTCTGTCTTCTATTTTTCTTATTTCTATTATTTTATTTCTTATTTTGGGTTTGGGGGTGAGGGTGGAGCAATTAAAGAAGTCGTCATTACAACCTATGTTGTTGGTTTAGTTCCAAAAGTGTTGTGGGCAAAGGCAATGGAGGTATGTATTAAGGAATATACTTGTTTACTGGTATATAATTTTATTCTTGTTTTAATTTAACTCATTTGTTGCTTCATAATTATCTCATCTATTTACATTTAAATGCAATGTTGGTTAAGGAAGGTGGAGAAGCACTAACGAAACGATTGAATATCTCTGTGTGAGAGAGATGTGGGGCGCTATAGCAAAGGTGAGTTATCTTTTGTGATAGAGGGTGGGTTTCTTCTTTTGTTTTTGTTTTTCCACTACAATGGAACTGTTTCCATTTTGAGGCCCAACCTTATGTGCAAAGCATCTTTCAACACATCCTCAAACCAAGTCAGACAACCAATCTCAACTTTAGGAGTACTTAAATGTTCCATAGGGAATGATGGTAATGGCAAAATGCTCAGAAGTAGGCAAAATAAATGAAATTGCATCCCTTTTAAAATACAAAGAAATTTCAATCTCAACTCATACAAATCTTGAATCTTGCCATTTTCTAGGGATAGAGTTATTGTTAAGAAAGAAATTCCATGCCACCTAATGATCTAGATGTTAGTCCAACATTTTTATCTTCTACAGTAGAATGTCTGGGAGTTCTTGCTGCAAATGAAGTATTATTCCCTAAAAATTCCCCTCCAGAGATAAAAGATAAATTTAGATATTGGGCAAAATGGAAATGATGTAGCCTCCCAGCTCATATTCAATGGATTTAGGATCCAAATTGATTATGGTTCTAATGATTTTTCTGTTACAAATATGGATAGTTCCTATATTAACGTGGGTGATCATGCCTCCATAGTTAAGAGTACTTCTGTTCTTGATTTACCTATATAGAGAGAGTTCAGATCTTTCTGTCAGTGGGTACCTGCATATCACTTGTAGACATTGATGATAATAATTACATTCATGAAACTTCATTTGTGCCTTCCATGGATATTCGAAACACCATGTCTTCAAAGAGTCTTCAATTCGAGCTTCAGAGTATTATTTCAAATGATCAATGACAACAATTTTCCTCAACTTAGGAAACATTTCTTGAATCACACTCAGCCTCATGGATTGATACTCAATGCAGTAAAAGCCATGTTAATGTACTGCTTAAATAAGCGACATCTGCTGTCCAACTACCATGTGAAAAATCAATCATAAAAGGAAGTTTGTGGGAACATCACAGTTAGCCTTGTAGGGTGGTTAAACACTACAATAAAACATCCTAAAACATATCTAGTGGGAAACTGCTCTCATGGATCTTTGGAGGTGCCTGTATTGCATTCTTTAGATGAAAATACTTAGCGTTTGGAGTCCAGAAAGAGCCAACATGAAATTAGTTCAAAAATATCATCATCTATGGTCATCTCCTGGATAAGTTCAGCCCAAATCATAAAAATTAAACAAGGAGTTAATGCCATGCAAACATTTCTTGAATCACACTCAGCCTGATGGATTGATACTCAATGCAGTAAAAGGCATGTTAATGTACAGCTTAAATAAGCGACATCTGCTGTCCAACTACAATGTGAAAAACCAATCATAAAAGGAAGTTTGTGGGAACATCACAGTTAGCCTTGTAGGGTGGTTAAACCCTACAGTAAAACATCCTAAAACATATCTAGTGGGAAACTGCTCTCATGGATCTTTGGAAGTGCCTGTATTGCATTCTTTAGATGAAAATACTTGTTTGGAGTCCAGAAAGAGCCAACATGAAATTAGTTCAAAAATATCATCATCTATGGTCGTCTCCTGGATAAGTTCACTGCATTTTCTAAATCCATACTCAAAATTAAACAAGGAATTAATGCCATGCAAACATTTTTGAGTATGGATTTAGAAAATGGAGTCTTTAGAAAGCTGCTGTCACCAATCTCAAAAACAAGTGGGAGTTCTATTACCTGGAAACATGAACTGGATCTTGAAAGGCTACCTTTAGAAAGCCGCTGTCAACAATCTCCCAAATTAAAAAAATTAAACAAGGAATTAATTTCATGCAAACATTCGTTGAATATGGATTTAGAAAATGGGGTCGTTAGAGAGGTGCTGTCACCAATCTCAAAAAGAAGTGGGAGTTCTATTACCTGGAAACATGAAACATGAACCGAATCTTGAAAGGCTACCTTTAGAAAGCTGCTGTCACCAATCTGAAAAAGAAGTGGCAGTTCTATTACCTGGAAACATGAACCGAAAGGCTACCTTTAGAAAGCTGCTGTCACCAATCTCCCTAATAAAAAAAATTAAACAAGGAATTAATGCCATGCAAACATTCGTTGAATATGGATTTAGAAAATGGGGTCTTTAGAGAGCTGCTGTCACCAATCTCAAAAAGAAGTGGGAGTTCTATTACCTGGAAACATGAACTGGATATTGAAAGGCTACCTTTAGAAAGCTGCTGTCACCAATCTAAAAAAGAAGTGGCAGTTTTATTACCTGGAAACATGAACCGGATCTTGAAAGGGTACCTTTTGCTACACCAGATGCACATTGTAGTCATCCAAGTGCATTTACTTCACCTACTCATCCTTTGATTTCATAGGGTCTTCTTCACTATTCATGCTAGGATGGATTTCCATATTGTGACTTTTCTTTGAACGAGTCTGAAAAGGCTTTTGTGGCTGAAAAGTGGAAAGTCAACAACTGTGGTAGAGAAGGTTTTGACTGGTTGTACACATTTCATTCTGGTCCTGATAATAAGACAATTTTAAATCTTAAAAAAAGGCAAAATTAAATGGGTAACCTCAAGGATGAGCATGTTCTTGATCTTGTGGGACACATAATAGTCACCAGTTCATTATGCCCCGAGATTACAGTTTTGGGAGCATGTTCTTGATCTTGTGGGACACATTATAGTCAGTAGTTCATTAAACCTTGAGATTAACACTGTTGGTATCTTAGAAATTGCTGTGGAAACTGAATTTGTTCTATTTAAACATTGAACATATCAAAGAGAGACCTACAAGACAACAGTATTCCTGATTGGTCAGACCATACGAGTATTCCAAACAGAAACTGTGGTGATTTTTGTTCTATATCAATAACGTCGTCTAGTCCAATTGCCGACAATACTAGTTCGTATTGTCCTAAGCTATGTGGCCTCAACTAAATAGGTCATCAAGAACAAAATGTTGGACTAAGGTTGAATCAACCTTCACAACAAAGACACGGTGAATTCTTTCATTCCAGTCTTGTGTCTCGATTTGTAGATGGAAATGCAGTTTGTTTGGAGAACTAGCGTAGTTGGGGTATCTCAGATGCCGAACTTTGTCTATCTCAGCCATTTTCTCCCCATCTGGAATTGATAGCTACAGTGATCATAGAGACAAACTATGAACAGTGGAACTGACAAAGACACTGTTTGAAAGAATCCAGGGGGATGGGGCCTGAAATTTCTTGACAAAAGCCTTCATAATTCAAAGTCAATACATTCACATGATCAAGATGACCTTTGCAATGAGCCCTACCCCAATTTCAACATGATGTCGATAAAAATGCTATTATGATGGCCCTCCCAAGAATGATTGGACTGAATTTCAACTTACAGTTCTGTCTTTCCACTACTTGTAAACATGGATATTTTCAATTTTGAGGTTTATATGTTGCTTCATTGTGAAGGAAAATGTGTTTTTTAATGCTCCAGATGTTATTAACAAACGGGGTTTATGTTTTGCAGGTCAGGCATTTTGCTATTGAACAAAATCTATGACCATTTTGACAACTTGTGATGGGACTTGTTGCAACAAATAGTCCATGCCCAATGATATCAAAATATTCTATTCATGAAAAAGGTGGGTTTCATATAAAGATGGAAGCCTCTCAAATTAGTCTTCCTGAGAAAAAGGTGAAAGCTATTGTTGAGAAACTGGCTAGGGATAGTTCACTAAAGGAACCAGCAATTTGTATCTTTTCAGGACGTAATCTGGGTATCTCTCATCTCAAGCGTTCTTGTGGTAATATACCATTGAAAATAAGACGTCCTAACATTTCTGCCCAGAAAGTGCATGGTGCAGATGTTTCGGAAGTGATAAAGGTTTTTCTGCTTATCAATGTACTTCAAAGAACTTCAAGGAGTTGGAACAATGTTAAAGAGGACAAGGATGGAAGCAACAAAATGTACTGTGAGCTTGTATTTTTCAATCTTATACATTTATTTTATTCCTATCATATAACTTGGATTGCAAAAAAGTGCTCTTAAGACATTGTGTTCTCATTGTGCATTTTCATGCAATGTCATGGTTGTAACATTCTGTGATCTGAATGGTTGGCTCTCCTACTTGTCAGTTGTCCTCATTCAAGTTTATTCCATACTTATTAAGTCATCTATCACAGTATTATAGTTCATTGGTCAATGAAAAGGCTATTATGATGGCCCTCCCAAGAATGATTGGACTGACTTTCAACTTATTCCTTGCTGTTCAGTCTTTCCACTACTTGTAAACATGGATATTTTCAATTTTGAGGGTTTATATGTTAGTTCATTGTGAAGGCAAATGTGTTTTTTAATGCTCCGAATTTTATTAGCAAACGGGGTTTATGTTGTGCAGGTCAGACGTCGTGTTATTGAACAAAATCCATCATGTGGGCATAGTATACCCAAAATCTATGACCATTTTGACGACTTATGATGGGACGGACTTGTTGCAACAAATAGTCCATACCCAATGATATCAAAATCTTCTATTCATGAAAAAGAAAAAGGAGGGTTTGATATAAAGATGGAAGCCTCTCACAATAGTCTTCCTGAGAAAAAGGTGAAACTTCCCGAGAAAAAGGTGAAAGCTATTGTTGAGAAACTGGCCAGGGATAGGTCACTAAAAGAACCACCAATTTGAGTCTTTTCAGGACGTAATCTGGGTATCTCTCATCTCAAGCGTTCTTGTGGTAATATGCCATTGAAAATAAGACGTCCTAACATTTCTGCCCAGAAAGTGCACTGTGAAGATGTTTTGGAAGTGATAAAGGTTTCTGCTCATCAATGCACTTCAAAGTTCAAAGAACATCGAGACAAAACAATGTCAAGGAGCTGGAACAATGTTAAAGAGGACAAGGATATGGAAGCAACAAAATGTAACGGTGAGAGCTTGTATTTTTCAATCTTGTACATTTCTTTTATTCCTATCACATAACTTGAATTGCAAAAAAGTGCTCTTAAGACGTTGTGTTCTCATTGTGCAGATTCATGGAAAGCTCATGTCATGGTTGTAACTGTCTGTGCTCTGAATGGTTGGCTCTCCTGCTTGTCAGTTGTTCTTGTGCAAGTTTACTCCATACTTATTAAAGTCATCTATCACAGTATATAGTTCATTGGTCGATAAAAATGCTATTATGATGGTCCTCCCAAGAATGATTGGACTGAATTTCAACTTATTCCTCACAGTTCAGTCTTTCCACTACTTGTAAGCATGGATATTTTCAATTTTGAGGGTTTATATGTTGCTTCATTGTGAAGGAAAATGTTTTTTTTTAATGCTCCAGATGTTATTAACAAACGGGGTTTATGTTTTGCAGGTCAGGCATTGTGCTATTGAACAAAATCTATGACCATTTTGACGACTTATGATGGGACTTGTTGCAACAAATAGTCCATGCCCAATGATATCAAAATCTTCTATCCATGAAAAAGAAAGAGAAGGGTTTTGTATAAAGATGGAAGCCTCTCAAATTAGTCTTCCTGAGAAAAAGGTGAAAGCTATTGTTGAGAAACTGGCTAGGGATAGGTAACTAAAAGAACCAGCAATTTGTATCTTTTCTGGATGTAATCTGGGTATCTCATCTCAAGCGTTCTTGTGGTAATATGCCATTGAAAATAAGACGTCCTATCATTTCTGCCCAGAAAGTTCATGGTGAAGATGCTTCGGAAGTGATAATGGTTTCTGCTTATCAATGTACTTCATAAAACTTCAAGACAGAATGATGTCAAGGAGCTGGAACAATGTTAAAGAGGACAAGGATATGGAAGCAATAAAATGTGAAGTGAAACCTGTAGTGCATGTCAAACAAAACCTGCCAAAGAGGTCAAGGATATGAAAGCAATAAAATGTGAAGTGAAACCTGTAGTGCATGTCAAACAAAACCTGCCAAAAGTGGCTGAGAATATTATGGGTGAAGAATCTTCTGAAAATTGTCAAAGTAGCACAACAGAGAAGGGACAAGAGTTAGAAGACACAACATAATTAGATTCAAAGTCGTATCATTCTCCCAAAAGCACGGAAACAACAGAGACATTTCAGGAAAGTGATGTGCATTTTGGAGAAGGGGACTGGTCTAATTTGCCTATGTGGTGTAGCAGTGAAGGAGATGCAGAAGGTGACATGACCTTTCACTCCTCGTCAACTTTGTAATTGTCAAATTTCTCCCGTAGGAGTGAAGCTACCTATTTTTCTGGGAGGGAGAATGAGCCATCATTTTCCATTTAATCTTCTCTGGGTTCAGCAGATGCTTCCATTTTAAGTCCAAACCATATGTGCAAGTCATCTTTTCCAGCCGCGCATTTACAGAAACAGGATATATTTACAGATATCTCAGGTCATGATGACACAGTAATATTTCCAGCACATCCTCAAATCAAGTCATACAACCAATCTCAACTTTATGAGTACTTAAATGTTCCAGAGGGAATGATGATAATGACAGAATGCTCAGAAGTATGCAAAATCAATGAAATTGCATCCCTTTTAAAATACAAAGAAATTTCACCCTCAACTTGTACAAATCTTGAATTTTGCCATTTTCCAGGTATAGGAGTTACTGTTCAGAAAGACAATTCCATGCCATCCTATGAACTAGATGTTAGTCCAACATTTTTACGTTCTACCGAGGAATGTCCTGGAGGTCTTGCTACAAATGAAGTATTATTAGCAAAAAATTCCACTCTAGAGATAGATTCAGATTCAATGAATATAGGATCTCCTCTAACTGAGGCTTTTGAAGAGAATGGAAACATCCAAATTGATGATGGTTGTAATGATTTTTCTGTTACAAATATGTATAGTTCCTATATTAATGTGGGTGATCGTGCCTATATTAGTTGAGAGTAGTTCTGTTCTTGATTTGCCTATACAGGGAGAAAGTTCAGATATTTCTGTGTCAGTGGGTACCTGCCTATCACTTGTAGACATAGATCATAATAAGTGTATTCATGAAACTTCATCTGTTTCTTCCATGGATATTCGAAACACCATGTCTTCAAAGAGTCATCAATTCAAGCTTCAGAGCATTATTTCAAATGATCAATGGCAACAGTATTCTTCTACTGAGGAAACATTTATTTCTTGAATCAGTGGTGAATCAGTGGCATCTACTGTCCAGTTGCATGTTAAAAACCAAACATAAAAGGAAGTTCAATGCATGCACCAAGAAATTGTGTGAATAGAAAAACTAAGAGCCTCAGTTTCAGTAGCTGCCCATATCATCCAATGCAAACTAGAGAATCTTCCTTTGCATATTATGGCTGCAAAGTTTGTGGGAACATGACTGTTAGCCCTGTAGGGTGGTTAAACCCTACAGTAAAACATACTGAAACATATCTAGCGGAAAACTGCTCTCATGGATCTTTGGAAGTGCCTGCTTTGCATTCTTTAGATGAAAATGCTAGTGTTTGGAGCCTAGAAAGAGCCAGCATGAAATTAGTTCAAAAGCCAGCATGAAATTAGTTCAAAAGGTCCATCATCTATGGGCATCTCCTGGATATGTTCAGCTGAGGTAAAAAAAATTAAATAAGGAATTAATGCCATGCAAACATTCGTTGAATATGGATTTAGAAAATGGGGTCTTCAGAAAGCTGTTCTCACAAATCGCAAAAAGATGTGGCAATTCTATTACCTGGACACTTGAACCATATCCTATTGCTAAGCCAGAGACAGCGTAGTCATCCAAGTGTATCAGCTTCACCTACTCATCCTTTGATTTCCATATTATAGCTTTTCTTTGAAGGAGTCTGAAAAGGATTTTGTAGCCAAAAAGTGGAAAGTCAACAACCGTGGCAGAGAATGTTTTGACTGGTTGTACACATTTCATTCTGGTCCTGATGATAAGACGATTTTGAATCTTTTGATAAAAAACAAGAATAAATGGGTAGCCTCAAAAGACGATTGCTTGTTGATCTTGTGGGACACATGAGAGTCGCCACTTCATTATGCCCTGAGATTAACAGTTTTGGTAGCTTAGAAATTGCAGTGGAAACTGAATTTGTTCTATTTGGTGTAGAGAATAGCACTCTTGTTCCTGATCAGTCGGACCATACGAGAATTCCAAACGGCATCTGTGGTGATTCATGCTCTACATCAATAACATCCTCTAGTCCAATTGTCGACAATGCTAGTTTTGTCCCAAGCTATGTGGCCTCAACTAAACAGGCCATCAAGAACCTGACGTCGGACTTATGGTTGAGTCAGCCTTCACAACAAAGATACAGCAAATTCTTTCAATCCAGTCTGATGGAAATGCAGTTTGTGTGGAGAACTGGGGTAGTTGGGGTATCCCAAGACTCAGATGCCGTAACTTTATCTATCCCAGCCATTTTCTCCTCATCTGGAATTGACAGCTTCAGTGATCAGTGGAACTGACAATGACACTGTTTCAAAGAATCCGGGGGGATGGGGAAAGAAATTTCTGGACTACCTTCATAATTCAAAGTCAATACATTCACATGGGCAATGCAGCAATAATTCCGCAATGAGCCCTACCCCAAGTTCACCAGGATGTGCTTTTGAATCTTGATGTCCAGTCTCCAGTCTCCAGGTGAAGGACTTGGAAGCTGTCACCTAAATTGTAAAAGGCAATGCAAGACAAGTATAATGGCTCTAGTGCCAGCAGACATAACATGGTTTGCCCAAAATTAAATCAAGTGGACCTTCACCTCTGATTAAAAGGTGGAGACTCGGTGGCAGGTGTGATTGTGGTGGATGGGATATGGGTTGTGGACTCACCTTACTTCACAATCGGAAACAAAGAAGGAACATCGACTTAATTGAGACCAATTCAAAGGCCGAGGATTGCTATTCATTATATGTGCTTTCTAAGGTATTGTATCTGGGAACCAATCATTTTGATTTCAATTATGTAGAGTGTCAGTGTTATGTTATGGGTCTTCGACATCCATATCCTTTTCTCCTGTTTTTTCCCTCTGAAAATACCGTGAAGTTTGTCATTCTGTAACTACTATCTGAAATTTTTGTTCATGTGGGACATTATGTGAATTACAGGGAGAAAGGGAAGATACACCCGCATTAAAAATGACAGCAGTTGCCGACGGGTCTGTTTTCTGTTTGTTTTCAATCACAATTGAAAACCTTACAGGTTTTCTCTATAGTTTTATCCATGCTGTACAGCAGAGGAAATCCTCATTCCTCCTGGCATGCATAATTATAACAATAATAAGGTGGTACCAAAAGGAAAATTAAAGAGCCCTGGGTACCTTGGGGACGAGCAGGCATGCATAATAATAATAACTGATTGCAGTTGGTACCAAAAGGAAAAGAAAAGAGCCCTGGGTACTTTGGGGACAAGCAAATTTATTACCCAAAGCAAAAGAAAAGAGCACTGGGCACCTTGGGGACGAGCAGGGAGGATATCAAATTTATTCCTAGATAGAGGGGTACATTGTACTGTAAAGTTTTGTCAGTCAATTTGTGGATATTGGGATTTAGGTTAAAGTTGTTGTCATCCATGGTCCCCTATTGTGGTCTGGGTACATGGAAGATCTTGTCATCCAAGTGCTAAGAGCAAGCCAAATGTATAATTCAACGATGGCTATTTCCATGTTGCGGGTCTTACAACTTCCGCATCGGTATTGGTTTCTTGTACTATCCAAACATCCTGGCAAGATGTAAAGGTTATGATTTGTGAACAAATATTAGAGCAAAAATAAGTAAATTATATTGTTTTTGATCAAATAAATTTCATCAATTCCTCTCAAATCTTTCTGGTCTGGTTCAGGGTTCAAGGTCTTTACACCCAAGTTTTCTTATGTTTTTTAAATACCCCATAAAATAAGTAGGATACCAAGCACTTTTTGGAATTGTTTACTGTAGAAACTGATTTCTATCATATTTCCTTTATATATTCAAAGAAGTTAGAACGAAGACAATTTTATTGCTGTACATTACCCATTTCAGCGTCCTTGTGGCCCTTTTATTCGTACGTTGTAGCTTCCTTTTAACATTTGTGATTTAAAAACCTGATTTATTCAATTGTGTCAAGGCAAATTGGATGAGAGCTAGAGTTCATTGTACTATTACAACAGTTTCTTGGTTCTTCTCTATACAACCACCAATTCTTTGTGTGTTGCTATTTGCATACTGGTACTTCAGTTTGCTTGCTTATCTGGCATATCGTTGGTACTTGTAATTAGTAACTTATGTGCAGTTCTAATCAAATTACCCAGAACTGCTTCATTCTTCTTATATACTAGCGCATCTCTGTTACAGTTTGGTATTTACAAGTTCAGTGCAAAGTAATTGTATATCTAGCATTAGTTATATTGAGAAAAGAGTATGCTATATTGGTCCTTCAGATTTCTCTTCTTGGCAAAACTGTGCTTAGTCAACCCAATTGTCAATTTCTGGTTTTTCCACCTTTGTTTCTTTTCTCAAAATTCATGAGTTTTTATATAAAATCTCTCTTTCTCTAGCGCACGACGGAGTAAAGGATAATCCAAATCTGGTTTTTCCACCTTTGTTTCTTTTCTCAAAATTCATGAGTTTTTATATAAAATCTCTCTTTCTCTAGCGCACGACGGAGTAAAGGATAATCCAAAATTGTTTTTCGTATTTGCAAATCTCTGGACAAAGTTAATTGAGACAGTTTGTTCACCTCGGGCTTTCAATTGATTTACCACGCAAACAACATCCAAAACATATCTCCACACATCTGCACTTATGTGGCAATACTATATAGCCATGGTAAACATTCTGAAAAGTGTTTAAATTTATTTCAAAATATCAATACTATATATAGCCATTATAGCCATTGTAAACATTCTGAAAAGTGTTCAAATTTATTTCAAAATATCAATACTATATAGCCATAAAGTGTTCAAATTTATTTCAAAATATGCGGCGTGAATGGTGAATACTATAAGTGTTTGAATTTATTTCAAAATATCCATGGTGAATGGTGAATACTATATAGCTATGGTAAACATTTGAAAAAAATAAAGTGTTTAAATTTATTTCAAAATATCAATGGTGAATACTGAAAAATGTTTAAATTTATTTTAAAATTATAAACATTCTGAAAAATGTTAAATTTATTTTAAAATTATAAATTTATTTCAAAATATCCATTAAATTTATTTGAAAATATCCATGGTGAATGCTACATAGCCATTAATAATATTCATGGTGAATACTATATAGTCATTCATGGTGAATACTATATAGTCAGTGTAAACATTCTGAAAAATGTTTAAATTTATTTTAAAATTATAAACATTCTGAAAAATGTTTAAATTTATTTTAAAATTATAAACATTCTGAAAAATGGTTAAATTTATTTTAAAATATCCAAATGTCATAAAAAGATAGATAATTAACATTCTGAAAAATGTTTAAATTTATTTTAAAATTATAAATTTATTTCAAAATATCCATGGTAAATATTGAAAAATGTTTAAATTTATTTTAAAATTATAAACATTCTGAAAAATGTTTAAATTTATTTTAAAATTATAAACATTCTGAAAAATGCTTAAATTTATTTCAAAATATCCATGGTGAATACTACATAGCCATTGTAAACATTCTGAAAAATGTTTAAATTTATTTTAAAATTATAAACATTCTGAAAAATGTTTAAATTTATTTTAAAATTAGAAACATTTTGAAAAATGTTTAAATTTATTTTAAAATTATAAACATTCTGAAAAATGTTTAAATTTATTTCAAAATATCCATGGAAATGTCATAAAAAAAATAGATAATTAACATTTTGAAAAATGTTTAAATTTATTTTAAAATTATAAACTTTCTGAAATCTTTTTAAATTATTTCAAAATATCCATGGAAATGTCATAAAAAAGATAGATAGATAATTATCATCTTTTAGCAGGAGTATGGCCATGTGCTCACTTTTCTTTTGATTTTGATTGACCACACAGCCTGAAGTCGGCCCTTGATGTAGTCAACCAATTGTGCAAACAACAGCAGAAACAACCCTTTAAAAAGAATGCCAATCGGCTTTATTAGAAAGAATTGGCTTTAGCTTTTCTTCTTTTAACCTCTGCTAGGAGGTTATTGTCTGCTCAAGTAATTCATTTTTACTTTTTACTGTTTCAAGGGATTTCTTTCCTCCTTGTTGGCCTTGATTTGATTGGGGAGCAGGTTAGTTGAATTTTGCAGCATGAAGCTAGGGCAACCTCTTTACAGATTGCCTTTCCTTGTAATGTTCTTTGACACTAACTGGAGACCTGATTTTAGGCCAAGATTCAAGCCGGCACAACTTTGAATAAATATTGCTGCAGGCCTAGTAATTTCAGGTTATGGTTTTGCAGATCTATTAAGAATTAGTGTTTTAAGTTTTTTTTGTTAACATGAACTTTAGAAATATTAAGTTTTTGTCAATCAGTATTTACATGAACTTTTGGAATATTATAAGATGGTGATCGACATCATTAATATCTGATATTAGAAATAAAAGTCGTCATTTGACGTCATTAAAAAATAATTTTGATCATTATAATGAACATGGTCTCTGTGATGTAAGTTCACACTTTAAAATGTATGTTGAATCAATGTTTTCCTTCGTTCTCCTTGGTTCAAATAGTGTTACTAAGATCAATATTTAATCTTACAATTAAGATCAATATTTATTGTTACAATTACTCTTGTCTTGAAATAGAGTTAAATGTAATTTTGATCGTCGGTCTAAATTAAGATTAATATTTAATGTTACAATTACTCGTCTTGAAATAGAGTTAAATGTAATTTTAATTGTCATAATGAAAATGGTCTAAATTAAGATTATTGTTTAATGCTACAATTACTCTTGTCTTGAAATGGACTTAAATGTAATTTTAATCGTTATAATGAACATGGTCTCTGACATGTAAATTCACACTTTAAAATGTATGTTGAATCAATGTTTTGCTTGGTTCAGATAGCCTTACTAAGAGCAATATTTAATCTTACAATTAAGATTAATATTTAATGTTACAATTACTCTTGTCTTGAAGAAGTCTAGTAAGATCAATATTTAACCTTACAATTAAGATTAATATTTAATGTTACAATTACTCTTGTCTTGAAATAGAGTTAAAAGATTGGAGGTCTCGGTCTATGAGATGTAAATTCACACTTTAAAATGTATGTTGAATCAATGCTTTCCTTGGTAAATGAATGATATATGATTTTCACTTGTAAACATAATTGATGATTCATGGTTGTAAACATAAGTTACTCTTGTCTTGAAATAGATACCCTTGTCTTGAAATAGAGTTAAAAGATTGGAGGTGATTTAGTAATTCTTGATGCAGTAAATTAATGATATATGATTTTCACTTGTAAAGATAGTTGCTGCTGATTCGTGGTTGTAAACATAAGAAAATAACTATTTTAACATAATTGATGATTCATGGTTGTAAACTTAAGACAATAGCTATTTTGCCACTGGACACGTTCTTTTAACATAATGTAGAATTAATGTTAGAATCTGAGTACAAGCAGGCAAAATGGAGACTATACAATACGGAATCTCATGTTGCCAGTAGTTGTCCCGCAGATATTCTACCGTTAGAATCTGTGTATATAAAGGCGAAATGGAGCCTATATATAAGCACGCCACTTCCACCTCCAAGGCTAGCGATCTGAGGGTCATTTCGTCTATATATAAGCATGCCACTTCCACCTCCATTGTGTTTTTGGTGTGCTTTCAAGGCCAGCGATCTCAGGGACTTAAAGAGAATGGCAAAGAAAATTCAGAAACTATCAGAACCTGCCATGCATCCGTTGCCTGAGATCTGTATTTTTGGTGTGCCTTCAAGGCCAGCGATCTCAGGCACTTAAGAGAATGGCAAAGAAAATTCAGAAACTATCAGAACCTGCCATGCATCCGTTGCCTGAGATCTGGTCCCGTCAGCATTTGCCACATGGCATCCATCTGTCCCTAAGATCAGCTCATGAGAAGGTGCCACTTGGCAATCATATATTGGGTGAGATATGGTCCGTTGGATCTGGGCTGATCTGGACGGTCAGATTGGGTGAGATCTGGTCCGTCAGATCTCGGCAGATCTGGACCGTTAGATATTCGGGCGATCTGGACCGTCAGATCTCGGGCGATCTGGACCGTCAGATCTCTGGCGATCTCAGCCGTCGATTTTCGGGTGATCTGGACCGTTAATCTTCGGGCGATCTGGGCCGTTGATCTTCCGGTGATCTCAGCCGTTGATGGTCGACCGATCTGAGCCGTTGATCTTCGGGCGATCTCAGCCGTTGATAGTCGGGCGATCTGAGCCGTTGATCTTCGGGAGATCTGAGCCGTTGATGGTCGGGCGATCTGAGCCGTTGATCTTTGGGCCATCTGTACCGTTGATCTTCGGGCGATCTCAGCCGTTGATGGTCGGGCGATCTGGGCCGTTCATCTTCGGGCGATCTCAGCCGTCGAATTTTCGGACGATTTGGACCGTTGATTTTCGGGCGATCTCAGCCGTCGGATCTTCGGGCGATCTGGACCGTCAATCTTGGGGCAATCTGAACCGTCCATCTTTAGACGATCTGGACCGTTGATCTTTGGGCGATCTCAGCCGTCGGATCGTCTGGCGATCTGGACCGTTGATCTTCGGGCGATCTGGACCGTTGATCTTTGGGCGATCTCAGCCGTCGGATCTTCAGGCGATCTGGACCGTTGATCTTTGGGCGATCTCAGCCGTCGGATTTGGGCGATCTGGACCGTCGGATTTTGGGCGATCTCAGCCGTTGGATCTTCGAGCGATCTGGACCGTTGCTCTTCGAGCGATCTCAGCCGTCGGATTTTGGGCGATCTGGACCGTCGGATTTTGGTCGATCTCAGCCGTTGGATCTTCGAGCGATCTGGACCGTTGCTCTTTGGGTGATCTGGATCGTTGATCTTTGGGCGATCTGGACCGTCGGATTTTGGGTGATCTCAGCCGTTAGATATAGAGTGATCTCAGCCGTCGATCTGGCCGGATTTAAGACGATCTCAGCGGTTGGATCTAGGGTGATCTCAGCCGTCGATCTGGCAAGATTTAAGACGATCTCAGCCGTTGGATCTAGGGTGATCTCAGCCGTCGATCTGGCAAGATTTAAGACGATCTCAGCCGTTGGATCTAGGGTGATCTAGACCATAGATCTGGGCGGGGCCGGATTTAAGATGATCTCAGCCGTTGGATCTAAGGTGATCTAGACCATAGATCTGGGCGGGGCCGGATTTAAGACGATCTCAGTCGTTGGATCGAGGGTGATCTAGACTGTAGATCTGGGCAGATTTAAGACGATCTCAGCCGTTGGATCTATGGTGATCTAGACCGTAGATCTGGGCAGATTTAAGACGATCGATCTCAGCGGCAGGATGTAGGGTAATTTAGACCGTCGATCTGGCCACACGCGAACATCAGACACGCCGTGGTACCACCCTGAACCATTGATATGGAAACACGTGGCAGTACAAACCCAAACAACTAAATCTGTCAACATGTGGCACCGCGAGAGCACAGTTATCTGAAATGTGTCACCACCAGGAACCCCAGATCTGTTAAGACGCGGCCTCATCTGAACCATACATTTTTACTATTCAACTGACAACACGTGGCAGCATCAAGCCCAAAAGCTGAAACATGTTTACGGAAAGCCCTTTTTGTAAATTAGGATTATGAAGCTCTAAACGCCGATGCTGTGATGCATGTGGGACATTGTTTTATTTTCTACTGTTCCAATCTATTCAGTCTGTGAACGGCAATAAGCACCGGATGCGGACAATCTACCCATTTTGTGAACAGCACGGTGGACTGGATGCGTCGCCGTAGTTCGATTCGCTGATTTGCCATCGATATAAAAATACTTCGATTTGTTTGTTGTGCACAGTGAAGAATTTGTTGTCGACGGCGGCTTTACAGAATCGATAACACTCTCAACAGATTTATGAAAAAGCAGTAACAGGGTCAACAAAATAGTGTGGAAATGGTGGGCATAATGTTGCAGCAGTCGCTGCCGCCTGAATTAGAATTAAAAAGGAGATGCGAAATTTGAATTAAAATTATATTAAAAGATAGGTTAGTGTTAATGTTGCTTTATAATGCTTTATTGTAAAGTAAATGGTAAGAAAGTATATTTATAATGTTTAATATGGTTGGTAAAATTTTACGTGCTTACGGCTTCTGGTAACCTTGTGTCGGGGGAGTATCATGAGATTTTTTTGTGTATGGTTTGTGGATTCGTGGTGAGTTTGTGTTCTCCGTTCATTTTTATTTTAATTTTTAATATTAAGGGAATAGCCTTACTGACGCTTACTTTAGTTTTGGATGGAATAGTTAAGGGTTTGGGAATGAGTATTCGCTTTATGGGCGAAAATCGATCGTCGCAATAACGCGTTACAAGTCTCACCCAACACTTCATAGGATATGCCGGTAAGATTTTATTTGAAATTAAATTTTGAAATAAATTAAAATAATATATAAAGTTTAAATTATTTTGATAAAATAAATATTATATATTCTTAATTTAAAATACTCTTTTTCAAAAGCGTTGTACAGTGATCACATATCTTTACATTAAAAGAAACATATCTTTACATTAAAAGAAACGAAGTATCACAACTCAAAATAAATAAATAATAATTTTTTAAGGATGAAAAAAATTGAATAAAGGGTTTAATATTTTTCCATTATAATGTATTAAATTCTAATATATTTATTTAAAATATTTAAATTAAAAATAAATAAAATAATAAATAAATAAATTCACAAATTATATTGTTTTTGAGATTCAAAGTCTAATGACTATTCTCAATTTAATCTATTTAAAAAAAATAAAATAATAAAATAATTTATTAAAATTTATGATAATTTATTTATTTATTTATTTTTCTTTCTATATAAATTTTAATATATTTATTGAGATTCAAAGTTTAATAGTTACTCTCAATTTGATACTTTCAATTTAATCCATTATTAAAAAATAAATTAAAATAATTTATTAAAATTTATGATAATTTTAGAACAAATTTTTTTCTATGATATATAAATTTTAATATATTTATTTAAAAAAATTTAAACAAAAATAAAAATAATAAATAAGTAACTTTATAGAAAATAAAACTTATTGCTTACTTTCAATCTAGTCCACTTATAAAAAAAATAAAAATAAAAATAAAACATTTCTTTTTAAAAATTATATTTAATATTTTAAAATCATTTCCAATCTAATCAATTTATATAAATAAAAGTAAATAAATTTAAAAAATAAATAAATTTTTTTATCACTCCAATTAAATTTTCTTATAATAAAATTAAATAAATTTCAAAAAAATTAAAAATAATTATCACTCCAATTAAATTTTCTTATTCTATAATAATAATATACTTAAAATTTTCTTATAATGTAATAATAATATACTTATTAAATTTGATATAACAAATAATAGTATATTTATTAAAATACAAAAAATTCTTATAGTATAATAATAATATACTTATTAAATTTGATATAACAAATAATAGTATATTTATTAAAATACGAAAATATATTTAGTAAAATACAAAAAATACATTTTTGTTAGTGATCAAAAGATTAAGATATTTTTCAATAATATCAAATTGAAATTTATTATTATTATTATTATTTAAAAAGTAATTAAATAAATATAGTTTTCTAATTAATATAAACAATTTCAACATAATGATCCAATAATAATAATAATAATAATAATAATAATAATTATTTAAAAAGTAGTTAAATAATTATAGTTTTCTAATTAATATAGACAATTTCAACATAATGATCCTTAAATAATATTTAGGTACACTAAAGATGTTTTAATTAGTGAGTAATAAAATTTAATATACATTTTAATACACAAAACTAAAAGTAAGTAAAACAAATGTTAATATTATTTTATTAGAGATGAAAGAAATAATAATTATATAATTTTTTCAATTGTAATTATATAAATTTCTGAAAAATAGAGAAGGATTAATTATTGGCCTTCTAACTTGCCTTTCAATTATCCTTGAATTGCTTAGACAATAAAAGGGCTATCTTTTAATCGGTAATATGCAATTCATATATAGCTTATGGATTGTGGTGCGCCAAATATGCTTAGTACAATTTTGGTTATGCAATGCAATTGTAGTAATATATATGCTTTTCATAGTTCATGATTTATAATGCATCATTAAATCACTAATTCGACATCAAACTCACAATATAATCCACACTTTGTAGAAATGCAAAAGCTAATATAGGTTGTAGAACACTAAATTCACTATTTGCATGAAAGAAATCACATATAAACCAAAAGTGACTTGTTGAAGTAAAAAAGTCATCCTATAGGCTATAACATAGTTGCAATTGCATATATGAGATGCAATCATATCTAAACTTATCAAATTATTCCTTGTTTGTGAAAGAAACCAAATATAACTCAACTATTGACATATCAAATCCTTATTAAATCTTGGAAGTTAGTACCAAATTGCAACAATATGAATCTATGAGTTATAGTAAACATAATATAATCTACAAGAATTGTAGCAACATAAACCAACTGAATTGCAACAATAATATAATATACAGGAACTGTAGCAACATAAGGAATTGAATCAAAACAACATTAAGTAGTAGGACTAAAGCAACATAAATAAGTCAAACAACAACAATATAAAAACAAAGTTAAAGAAATAACATAAACTACAACTATCTACTAATATCGACAATACCTAAATAAGAAAGGAATATTTGAATTCTCAACACACCATTTAGGAAGAAAATGAACTTTAAATTATAACATAAATGGAGTTACAATTTTTAATATTTCAATACAATCTCTTTGCTATTTATCCAATTAATTGTCTATCTTTTTGGCCCAATTTTGATTGACTGCATCATCGTTTAGCAGGAGTATGGCCCAATTTTGATCGACTACACAGCCTGAGGAGGAACCCAAAAAAACGCTCATGCTAAGAGCATGTGTGGTGTGTGCGAATAGAGTGTAAGAGCATTTTGGATACTTTTGATCAACCTCACAGCCTGAGGAGGGACCCAAAAAAATTCTCATGCTGAGAGCATGTGTGGTGTGTGTAAACATAGTGACTAGAGAGGAAGAGCAAAGGATAACAGTGAGAGCATGTGTGTGGTGTGTGTGAATAGAGTGAATAGAGAGGAAGAACATCAACATGAATGGTGTGTGTAAACAGAGTGACTAGAGAGGAAGAGAAAAGGATACCAGTGAAGGCATGTGTGTGGTGTGTGTGAACATAGTGAATAGAGATGAAGAACAAAGGATAATCAAAGGATAATAGTGAGTAGTGGAATGGGAATGTCTATGTGCGAGAGAGATAGAGAAGGATATGCCAGGAACTTGTGTTCAAAAAGTTGAACCACGCTTAGAGTGTGAGCGAAAAATTGAACCACATGCTGGGCTGAAAGTGACTTTGTGCAGGGTGATAGAGAACCCTCTAAGTCAATGCTGAAGCCAGGGTTGAAGTGTGACGTTGGTCAGGGTGATAAAGAACTCTCTAAGTCGTTCTAAGTTGGTGTTGAAGCCATTAGCCTGAGCTAGAAGGGTAGATGATACAATTGAGAAAACTTGTTGAACATATGCACAAATAGTAGTAGATGATGATTTTTTTTGAATTATATGATAAAACTAAGAAACTTGTTGAATATATGCACAAATAGTAGTAGATGATAATTTTTTTGAACTATATGATAGAAAAATTGTTGAATATATGCACAAATAGTAGTAGATGATTTTTTTGAACTAATTTCTTGCTGGGTATTTCTGGGCTCCAAACACTAGTATTTTCATCTAAAGAATGCAATGAAGGCACTTACAAAATTCCATGAGACCAACTTTTGTAGTAGATGATGATTTTTTGAACTAATTTCATGCTGGGTCTAAAGAATGCAATGCAGGGACTTCCAAAATTCCATGAGAGCAGCATCCTGCTAGATATGTTTCATGGTGTTTTACTCTCAAGGTTTAACCTATTGGCAGATATCAATTAATGATCCCCACATAAAAGAAAAAAATATGAAATGTACCAATATCAATTCATGATTCCCACATAAATTATCTTAACATAAATTATTTTAATATTTATTAATGAGGGGGTAATTAGAAAAAACTATTTAATATTTATTAACGAGGGGTAATTACCAAAAATCTGAAATGAATACTTGCCGAAAATATATTGAAACGAGAACAAAACCAAGAAAAACAATGAAACAATGAGGATAGAGTTGGACTGCCCAATATCACAATGTGGACCTGTCCAAGCACTTCCAAAATTCCATGAGAACATCTTCCTTTTCAGGGTGTTTTACTCTAGGGTTTAACTTATTGGTAGATATCAATTCATGACCTCCAGATAAATTGTTTTAACATTTCAATTCATGATACCTACACAAATTATTTTAACATTTCAATTCATGATCCCCACAAATTATTTTTAACATTTATTAACCAGGGGTACTAGCAAAAGCCATGATGTTCAACATGATAGAAACCTTTTTACAACAACAGAGGAGAAGGTGACAACAGAAGTGGAGTTAATAAAGAAATCCACCAGTTTTAGTTTGACAACGGTCCCACTAGATGCAGATCGAGTAGCAGAACCAGGTTCCCTTCGCCTGATTCCAGTTTCAGTAGATCCTGCGGCCGACCCTAGTAGGTGAAAGGGGGATAATGGATTTCACCTTCTAAGAGGATAATATCAAGTGTTATAAAAGTAGTGGCAAGGCCCCCTAGAGCCTTCTCTGCGCAGATATGATAGCTGCAATCGATTTTAGATTTGGAACCAAACAAATATGGTGTGGCGCTTTGGTTTTAGTAGGTTCGGTACTGATTAAAACCAGGACCGGATCGACTCACGGGAAATGTGCATACAACGCTGCCCCTATTTGTATGAGCCATGGACACTGTCATATCATTTTAGGCAGACGCGTTGATACCTGGAAGGGAATAATAAAAACAAGAAAACACCATTTATTAGCCAAGTTAACCATCGCTGTTTTACGAACGCTTTATAATTACGGTGGATTGGCTGAAATATTAACGATCGAGAAGCGCCACTTGGCGTGCATATGTTACCCGAGCCTTCTGAACTCGATAATTGGTGCCCTGTCAGACATCTCCAACCGATCGGTGCTAAGTGGCAGCAGGCGAATCGTCGGACTCCTGCTAGCTTATTAGTGCCAAGTGGCGGCAAGCGAATCGTTGGACTCCTGCTAAATTATTAGTGCCAAGTGGCGGCAGGTGAATCGTCGGAATCCTACTAACTTATTAGTGCTGAGTGGCGGCAGGAGAATCTTCAGACTCCTGCTAACTTACTAGTGCCAAGCAGCGGCTGGATAATTGTCAGACTCCTGCCAACTTATTAGTGCCAAGAGACGACTCGATAATCATCAGACTCCTGGAAACTTATTAGTGCGAAGCGGCGGCTGGAGAGTGATCAGAGTTTGGCCAACTAATCTATGACAAGTGGCGGCACTAGAGTGGCCAAAGCTGGGCCAAATGACCTGTGACAAGTGGCAGCGCCAGAGTGGCCAGAGCTGGGCCAATGGATGAGGGACAAGTGGCGCCTCTTGAGTGGTTGGATTTGGGCCAAAAGATGAGGGACAAGTGGTACCTCCTGAGTGGCTGGATCTACGCCAACAGATGAGGGACAAGTGGCGCCTCCTGAGTGGCTGGATCTGTGCCAACAAAAGAGGGACAAGTGGCACCTCCTGAGTCATCATATCTGGGCCAACAAATGAGGGACAAGTGGTGCCTCCTGAGTAGCTGGATCTGCGCCAGCATGTCATTGACAAGTGGTGCCTCCTTAGTCGCTGGATCTGCGCTAGCAGGTCATTAACAAGTGGCACCTCCTGAGTTGCTGGATCCGCGCCAGTAGGTCATTGACAAGTGGTGCCTCTTGAGTCGCTGGATCTGCGCCAGTAGGTCATTGACAAGTGGTGCCTCCCGAGTCACCGGATCTAGGCCAACAGATCATTGACAAGTGGTGCCTCCTGAGTTATCGGATCTGGGCCAACAACCGATTGACAAGTGGTGGCACCTTAGTGGATGGATTTGGGCCAACAACTCATTGACAAGTGGAGGAACCTTAGTGGATGGAACTGGGCCAATAGATCATTGGCAAGTGGTGGCACCTTAGTGGCTGGATCTGGGCCAACAACTCATTGACAAGTGGTGCCTCTTGAGTTTCCGGATCTGGGCCAATAGCTGATCGAAAAGTGGAGGCACCTTATTGGCTTGATCTTGGCCAATAGCTCATTGACAAGTGGCAACACCTTAGTGGCCGGATCTGGGCCAACAACTGATTGAAAAGTGGCTAGATCTGGGCCAAAAACTCATTGACAAGTGGTGGCACCTTAGTGGCTGGATTTGGGCCAACAACTCATTAACAAGTGGCGGCACCTTAGTGGTCGGATTTGGCCCAACAGCTGGCTGACAAGTGGCGGCACCTTAGTGGCTAGATCTAGGCCAAAAACTCATTGACAAGTGGTGGCACCTTAGTGGCCGGATCTGGGCCAACAACTGGCTAACAAGTGGCAGAACCTTAGTGGCCGGAACTGGGCCAATGACTCATTGAAAAGTGGCGGCACCTTAGTGGCCGGATCTGGGCCAACAGTTGGCTGACAAGTGGCGACACCTTTGTGGCAGGATCTGGGCCAACAGTTGGCTGACAAGTGGCGGCACCTTAGTGGTCGGATCTGGGCCAACAACTAGCTGAAAAGTGGCAGCACCTTAGTGGCCGGATCTGGGCCAACAACTGGCTGACAAATGGCGGCACCTTAGTGGCCACAGAGCCAGCCGTGTCACCCTGCCTGGACAAGTACACACCTTAATGGCTCATCGGTGGCCAACAACTGCTCACAAGTGGCGGTGACCTTAGTGGCCGAACCGGGGCCAACGTTGGAGCGAGAAAAGGTGACTAAAGGGGTCGAATCGCTGCTCAGCTGGTCGTGACAAGTGGCGACACCTTTGTGGCAGGATCTGGGCCAACAGTTGGCTGACAAGTGGCGGCACCTTAGTGGTCGGATCTGGGCCAACAACTAGCTGAAAAGTGGCAGCACCTTAGTGGCCGGATCTGGGCCAACAACTGGCTGACAAATGGCGGCACCTTAGTGGCCATATTTGGGCCAACAACTGGCTGACAAGTGGCGACACCTTAATGGCTGGATCAGGGCCAACAACTGGCTCACAAGTGGCAGCACCTTAGTGGCCGAATCTGGGCCAACAGTTGGTTGACAAGTGGCAGCACCTTAGTGGCCGAATCTGGGCCAACAGTTGGCTGACAAGTGGCGAAAACTTAGTTGCTGGATCTGGGCCAACAGTTGGCTAACAAGTGGCGGAAACTTAGTTGCCGAATCTGGGCCAACAGTTGGCTGAAAAGTGGCGCGTTCTGAGTCATCAAATATTGGCCAATAGATGTCTGACAAGTGGTGCATCCTGAGTCACTGAATCTGGGCCAACATATTATTGACAAGTGGTGCGTCCTGAGTCATCGAATATCGGCCAACAAATGGCTGACAAGTGGCGCATCCTGAGTTTCCGGATCTAGGCCAACATATGGCTAACAAGTGGCGCGTCCCGAGAGGCCGAATATCGGCCAACAGATGGCTGAAAAGTGGCACGTCTTGAGTTTCCAGATCTGGGCCAACAAATGGCTGATAAGTGGCGCATCCTGAGAGGCTAAATATCGGCCAACAGATGGCTGAAAAGTGGTGCATCCTGAGAGGTAGGATCTGGGCTAACAGATCATTGACAAGTGGCGTGTCTTGAGTCACTAGATCTGGGCCAACATATCATTGACAAGTGGCGTGTCCTGAGTCGCCGGATTTAGGCCAATAGATCATTGGCAAGTGGCGCATCCTGAGAGGCCAGAGATGGGCCAACAGATCATTGACAAGTGGCGCATCTTGAGAGGTTGGATCTGGGCCAACAGATCATTGACAAGTGTCGCATCCTGAGTTTCCAAATATCGGCCAACAGATCATTAACAAATGGTGCGTGCTGAGTCGCCAAATATCGACCGACAAACATTGGCTAACAAGTGGTGCGTCTTGAGAGGCTGGATCTGGGTTAACATATCATTGACAAGTGGCGCGTGCTGAGTTGTCGGATTTGGGTTAACAGATCATTGACAAGTGGTGCGTGGTGAGTTTCTGAATATCGACCAACATATCATTGACAAGTGGCGCATCCTGAGTCGCCGAATATCGGCCAACAGATGGATGAAAAGTGGCGCGTCTTGAGAGGCCAAATCTGGGTTAACAGATCATTGACAAGTGGCGCGTGCTGAGTCACCAGATCTAGATTAACAAATCATTGACAAGTGGCGCGTGCTGAGTCATCGGATTTGGGTTAATAGATCATTGACATGTGGCATGTGGTGAGTCGCCAGATCTGGGTTAACAGACCATTGACAAGTGGCGCGTGGTGAGTCACTGGATCTGGGTTAACAGATCATTGACAAGTGGCGCATGCTGAGTCGCCAGATCTCGGCCAACAGATCACTGACAAGTGGCACATCATGTGAGGCCAAATATCAACCAACATATGGCTGAAAAGTGGCGCGTCATGTGAGGCTGAATATAGGCCAACAGATGGCTGACAAGTGGTGCGTCTTGTGAGGCCGAATATAGGCCAACAGATGGCTGACAAGTGGTGGCACCAGATTGGGCAGAAATAAGGGTGAAGTGGACTGGAGTGATGTCGATTGATGTGGCAGCATTTTATAAGCGTAATGTGGAGATTAAATATTTACGAACTCTCTGTAATTTTAAGGAGTTTCAGAAACAAATAGCCGTGTTCATGTGGGATAAATGGTGTTTGGTTGTTTTCAATTTTTCCCTCTAGAAAACGCGTCTGCCTAAATCGATACGACAGACAACCACATTCTCAAGCGTCTGCGCAGAGAAGGTAGCGTGGTATGCCCGAGCCGGCCCAGTGTTGGTTTTAAGTGTTTCCCGAGAATTTAGTGCCAAATCAACTAAAACCAAAGTGGCACACGATGGCTTGTTTCCACACTAAAATCGATTGCAGTCATCGTGTCTGCCCAGGGAAGGCTCTGTTAACCTGCGACTGTGGGTGGCTAAGATGCTCCATCATTTTCAATGGCTAAGAGGTCCAATGGTAGTATTACTGGGCACTAGGCATGCAATGTTTTTAATTATGGTAGTGGACCTCGGTCTTAGTAATGGTAGTTTTTCTATGTTAAGAGGTAGTGTAATAACGCTTTAAATGTTTATTAGTAGAGGAGTATATCATTCCTACTTTAACAAATACAACTGTATTATCGGGTCTAGTGGCATTGCCCGGATTTACATTTCGCCTGGGCTCATCATTGGGAAGATTGGAAGTGCAAGTCATTGATACATTGGAAAGTTGAAAAAACAAAATGGTGTTACTGGGCGACATTGCAATTTCACATCCCACCTGCCTGTGAAATGAGGATTTGATGACAATTGTATTATTTTAACACCTTTCATTTTAGCCTTTATACAATTTCATAAACATATTTGAACTTCTAATTATGGATTTTAAAAGACCATGAAAGCATTGAACAAAATGATGTGAGCTCTTATTTATGATAGGATGCATTATAGATCTCATTTGCTTAGTTTGTATTTCATTTTTCATTTTTTTTTAATTTTTTCTTCTTTTAATTATTATGATAACAATTTCAGGATAAATATTATAAAAGATGATAAATATAATATAAAAAAATATAAGTTTTTTATCATAATTTTTTTAAACAATATGGATATGAAATACAATTTGCCAACAAAAAGTTATAACCTTGATATGACAATCTCAAAAATTTATTTTAACGTTTTAGAATTACACTCCCATAAGTTACAATAGTTTTGTGCTATTTTTAAGGCAAAATTGAAAATTCTAAATCAAAGAATTATGATACTCCATGGGTTTAAGAAATAATGTTGCTGAGAATAGTAAAATAATTTTGAAGGAGCACTTTTGAATTAACCTTGTGATATTTGAGGATAAGCACTTTCTTGTGTGTGTTCTTGATCCTCACAAACTGGATGCAACCCTAAATGCAGAGGTGATGCATTGTCCCCCACATTTCAGATATATACTTGTCTCCCACATTTTAGATATATACTTGTTGGTTAATGTCGTGCTTTAGTGACTAATGACATGAGATTTCATGAGCTCATGAATGCTTTTGATAGTGTCAATGAGGCAATCATTATGGTATTTTGATGGGTCTTGTCAACAAATTTCAATGCAAGAAGGTTGCTAAAGAACACTTCAATGTAAACTACATAGGATATTATCATCCATGGAAGCTATATGGAAATTCTTGTTGAACTGTATCATATGGGGAAGCCTCACAAAAAAAGATGTGACCTTAATTCCTCTTTTGCGAGCTCCCACACTATGTATGTTTTGAAGGGTAGTTCTTGGTTCAATGCATGAAAAAGAAAATACTACACACTGCTCGAGAAGGTTGGATATTCTTTGCAACTGAGACATATGTGAGGAGTCCAATCCTATTTTTCAAGAATGGTGAAGCTATTTCATGAGTGCAACCCAACAAATGCGAATTCATCAATGAATCATCAATGATTGAATATTTGAAGATGAAGAAATGGAACAAATATAGCTCCTTTCATGCCCATTGGAACAATTCTATAATGTCATCTTGCAAATGGAGAATCTGCGACAATTCAAATTTCTCAAAAATCTCTTTCAACACAAAAAGTGGGGTTTGATTCTGCTTGAGAATGTTGCACTTCATACAAACACCATTCCAACTGTACACTTTCCAGTCAAATAAGAAATATATAAGAAATAATGAATCTACCATTATCATGAGAGAAAATTTCTTAGAATCCTTATGCTCTAGTGATTGACGA
This sequence comes from Pinus albicaulis, assembly GCA_034641835.2. Classification (NCBI taxonomy): domain Eukaryota; kingdom Viridiplantae; phylum Streptophyta; class Pinopsida; order Pinales; family Pinaceae; genus Pinus; species Pinus albicaulis. The sequence continues at coordinate 1,211,883,296 of CM076579.1, forward strand.
CCATCAATTATAGAAGTGCTCAAACTTAGAATGAAATCCTTCAATCATTGCAAACATGTCGTAGAGAACGCGACATAGTGAAGATCTACCTCCATGTTTTTTTTTCAAGTTTGTGTTTATGATACTTGTAAGATCCTAGTGAGATAAATTAAGGTATGGAATTCTTTGGATTGCTACTCGACATAGAATTCAACACATGCATAGGTGGGGCATCCTTTGTGGACTTGCTTTTCTTAGTTTCATGAAAACTGAGTTCTTTAACTTATACACTTCATTTTTTCTTTCCACTTGAGAATAAACTTACTTTTATTTTAATTCTAATAAAAAAAATTCAACTTAACCACATATCTAGCAAGATTCTAGAGAAATCAAATCTCTTGAGTTACAAACATCTTTTAGAGTGTAAAACTTGAATAAAATATTTTTACTCTACAAATTTGATTCCTTTGGAAGCTTAATATATTTTTAGTGTATATCTATATATATACAAACCACATGTAATTTTTCATTGTTCAAGTTGCATTTAAAATGTATTTAGTGTCTTCAAAATTTATTTGGCCATAAAATAAGGAGATTGCTTAAAATGTTTCCTACCACATAGCCACTGAAAGTGATATTATTGATATTTTATAATACTTTTAATTAAACAAACTAAACACTTATATTCATTTTTGTTCTTTTATTACATCCAATGTATATATATATATATATATATATATATATATATATATATATATATATATATATATATATATATATATATATATATATATATATATATATATATATATATATTAATGTGCAATGGTTGAGAGTGACAGTGAAATATTTTTACCACTTCTCCTTAGATAGAAAATGAGTGAGATTAATGATGTTTCATAGTACTTTTAACTAACCAAACACACATTCATTTTTGTTTTTTTTATTATATCACACGTTTCTTTGATTTAAAGAATATTTATTTTTCTAATTTTAAAAGGGACGTATGTCAACTCCACTTTAAGCATGAACTAAATTACACATATCCCTTATACTGGATTGTAGAATGAGCCTCTCAACTCAATCATGCAAAGAGAATATGCATGATTGTACTTGGATTTCAATATGGGCACATCAAATTTTTAAAGTCGTTAGATCCTTCTTATGGAAGAAAGCGAGGTATAAGAATGAACGTGCACTAACCAAGTCGAGAAATGTTTACACAAACCAATTTTCAGGGGCTGAAATTCCAACGAAAAACATTGCCATATGCGAATTATATGTGTTCTATAAGCGTTGCATCATTTGAATAGAAACATTTTTGGTATTTTAATGTTACACAATGTCATATTGTTTGGTTGCAACTTCCATTGAAACTGCCAATTTGGAATCTATGTCATATACACACAAAACTCAAGCATATGCATTGAAAACATGATAAGCATTTTTATTTTAATCTCACAAAACATAATATTTATTGCAAAGTTATCCTTCCATTTTATGTGAAGGATTTAGTTGTTTGAAAGCAGTATATTCTTTATTTTAACATTGTAAACTCACATTTTTTTCCCAACATTGTAGAATATCACATTATTTTTAAGTTTTAGTATTCTTATGCTTTTAATTAAAAGTATAAAGAGTTGTATTTAAAATGTGAATGTGTGCTCTTCATTAAATGCATAAATAAAAATTGATTAAAATGTGACTTCTTGCATTGGGTTGGAATTAGATGATCTTGCATTTGAGGGTTATCTTAATAGTCTAAAATCTCTTTTTACATTAAAGATACAAATGAAGTATTAACTTAGCATATTTATTAAAAGTTTGTTTCTAAAGTTGAGTTTTATAAGTAATTACCATTTAGACATGTCATCATCAAACCTATCAATCATAATGTATGTTAGTTATCACTTATCCTGAACTCTGCTTTGAGTTATTGATTATCCTGAACTCTCGAGAAGTATAAAGTAATACCATGAATGAACATGGTATTTATTTTTTCTTCATTGTAGGTGTTGTCCATGATATAATTTAGTTCCACGTTTTGTCTACTAATTGAAAAATACGGGATGAGAAGTAGGTTACAACCGTGGATCTATAATTGGCTTCTTATTGAGGTTATTTTCTCTTTGAGTCAATGCATTAGGGTTATTGGTTTTTCAATTTTGTGAAAATGATCTTGATGGAAACTGAATTTGGCAATGAATAATCCCATCCAAAGAGGGGAAAAAGGTTTTCAAATAAATGAAGAAACCAAATTCTTCTTCCCACATGAATTGTGGTGAGAATATTCCCCCCCTTCGACATAATGATGATCCTCTTCCTACCTCAAAGTGGAGGTGAAATTTTCATTTGTTGGAAAGAGTAGGTACTCTTAATAGCCTCTTGATCAAGGCATGCATATGCCTTGGACATGCTCTTAGTCTCCTCTTGATCCACAATCTACATGCTTGGATGTGATTGATCTCATCCTCCTCTTGATCTAGACATCGCTTGGGAAAAAGGGTAGGCTATGTCAAACTCAATATACTTTTATGCTAGCTATAATTTTCCTTTAGTGCCTGTTCTATAAAAACTTAGTAACTTGTTCGACTTCAGCCTTATGTTGCAATTTAATTACAATAGATAATTGTATCTACTAACTTTATCTTGAACAAGTGTTTTTTTAAAGTGACAAACACTTAAAGAATAACCCATCTTCCAGTTGTTTGAACAAAAATTGCATAAAATACTTATGATATTTTGAAATTTCTTGGACAAATTCTTCCAAAAAAACTTTTAAACCTTCTAGATGAGGAACTCGATTAGTGAAATAGGCTTTACATTGGTCCTATTTTCAATTGTATCAACTCTTAATGTTGTAAGATAAGTACCAACCTTGAAATGCAAAGGATCGTTAATAAACCTACAAACCATGGTCAATACTGATCCTACATTATAGACAATTTAAAATTATTGTCATACTTCTATAACCCTTATGTAAGTTAACCCAAATGTCTCATTCTAAGGCTAGGTAACCTTGCACCTAATAGCTTCCAATTTACAACATTCATTGCAAAATTTATTATTCTTAAACAATCAAGAGATTTACAACATTGAATGCAAAATACATTAATATTAAGAAGTTAATAGGTTCGTAGAGAAGTTGTTTTGGAAATTATTGTTGCTTTTTTTTTTAAACTAAACTAAAAAAAATAATTTTCCTAATTAAAGCATTTTGTTTTTCCTATTCAAAATGATTTTTAAGATACAAATAAACTACTGAACAAAAAATATCATCTCATTATGCAACACATTTCCCATGTATGCTCTTTATTGAATGATTATGATGACCAAAATTACTTGCATATATTTAAAACATTGAACCATGACTAATGGAAAAATTTATCAAAGTTTATAGTTTGATAAAAATCCGAAATTGTAAAATCTTTGGGAAATTTTATTGACAATGCATACTTTTTATTTGCGTCCCTTATCCCAATCTATTATTTTTCTTTGAAATCTACTTAATGACATAACTAAAAAAATCCTTAGAAAGTATTTTCTTATATGGTGTGAGGAACGTAGTATTTTTTGTTAGATCAACAAAGAATATGAGTGATTTTTATTTTTCATTTATTGATGGGCACTTCTAGGTTCGATTAGAGCATATTATTTGTTTTAAAAATAACAAAAACACACAAGTACATATTAATTCAGATGTTAGAAGAGTGTGGCGTTCACTACCTAATTATTTTAACTAGTAGTAATTATCATTAACTTAATTGGAATTCTTAATAAACATATTAATGAATGCTCACATTATTCTTTAACCATAAATAAAATAGACACCAAATCTGGCAAAATAGTGTTAATTTTTGAATGGTATAATCTCACATATTTGGTTAAGAAGAATATAAATAATATTTTGAGGATAAATACATTCAAACACATAAAACATGATTACATAATTTGTATAAACAATGTTTGGATTCGTTTTAAATGTAATTTGTAACTTTTTAGGTGCTTCATTTGATATAACCTTCTATTTGGAGGCATAACACAAATATTTAACAATCTAAAAGAAAATGAATTGGTGTTCAAAACAAGGCAATCAAATAACCTAAGAAACTGATATGAAAAAAAGGGGACCCATTTCATTTAGAAAAAAATGGAAGGGGAGTTGTTGGGCAACCAAAAAATGACAAATCATTAAGCAAAACAATTATCTCTGCTGAAACCTGGAAAATATAAAGAAGATGCTCAAATTCAACAACCTAAAAGGTCTTATCATTAGGCGAAACAATTATCTCTGTTGAAACCTAGAAAGTATAAATAAGATGCTCAAATTCAACAACCTGAAAGGTCTTATTCTCTCATTCATACAATAATGATTCAATCTATTGTTAACAGTTTTTTTGTATACCACCATCATAATCTGAAAACTTAATGGTACAAGAAAACATAATTGATTAATTTATCATGGATACTAAAATTCAACAATAATAAATCTTAGGAAATGTAAGCTAAACATATATAGAATGACCTAAAAAAATAAATTCAATACTACGAGCATGGCCATTGTTGCTAGCATGCATTTATAGACTCTACATGAATACCCTTTAACCATTTTCAGACTCTTCTTTCCCTTTTGCTAGGATTTTACATATTTCTTAATTCAAGGGGGTTGGTTGAAGCTCAGGCTTGGTGACCATCCGGTTACATAAAAAAAACTTACAAAAATGAGCAGGTCGACTCGTGATGAGACCTCTTGTCTTTCAATTTCACAACTGAAAGCCACTACCTTAGCTTGGTGACCAGATGTGATAATGTGATTTCGTAAGAATTGGTGATCATGGTAGGCTAACTTGTGATGACACCTCATATCCTTCGGCTAACTCCTTATATAAGGAGCAAAATTGATTAATGATTAATTTTCAAATAATTTTTCTAATAGATAGGGAGCAAACCATAAATTCTCCTTAAGAGAAAGGATGGTGTAAGAAGTTGAAAATAACCATCCTTTTAATAGTTAACCATATTTTCCCAAAAATGATTCCTATAAAAGTAAATTACCCTGATATAATATATTCTTTAGGGTTAAGGGAACTTTTTTAGGAATACTTACCGTAATATATAGATAAATTTCATCATATTAAATAACAAATTGTCAAAATCACAGAGAAGTCAATCAAAGAATTCAAGTATGAGAGGCATGTTTTAAAAAAAAAAAATTCTTGAAACACAGTGTTTTAGACTTGAATGTTGCTTTCCACAGTGATTATGATAATAAAATAAATTTAAAAAAAACCAAATTTTCTTAAACAACAAGAAAACAAAATCAACAGAAATAAATCCAAAACCAAAACAAAACAAAATAAAACAATCTACAAATGAGATATTTACAAATAGAATTCCCAAAGGGAATCACGAAAAGTAATTTTTCAAAACTTATCCATTGACCGAAATGGATTTGGGCTATCCTTCCAGTGTTTGCAGTTGAAATGTACTAGGACCAACATTTTCTGTAATAATGAATGGTCCTAGCCACAACTCCTGGAGCTTTGTATGCTCTCCCTTCTCCTCATGCATTTTATCCCACTTGAGTACTAAATACCCTAATTCAAAGTTCCTATTAGATGAATATGTGTCATCAAACCAACGTTTAACAATTTGTTTATGCTGGTCAAGTTTGTTTTTAGATTTCACTCTTTCCTCTTCTAGCTTGAGCATGACATTAATTCTATTTTGAATGGAAGGAAAATCAATTTCTTGAACCTGTTGGTACAATTTCAATGATGGTAGAAAAATGACAATGATGGCTTCTCTCCCATATACGAGGAAAAATGGAGAGTTTCCAATAGTAGCTTTTGGTGTTACCTAATAGGTCCATAATGCATTAGATAAGGCAATGTGACAATTCCTCTGCTGACTTATACAATTCTTTTTGTTGATTTTTCATAGGTATTCTAGTTGATATTTACTTTTAATGATTTTTACCTTAATTCCTCTTATATTTATATTCATCATTAAGTAATTACACATAATATATTTAATAATAGAAAAATAATGACATAAGAGTAATAAGAGACAACCAAACAATAAAATCAAAGCATTTTCACCCTGGGAAACCCATTTGGGGAGAAAACCCATCAACCGTTTCCTTAGAGAAATTATTTAGTTCAAAAAGAGATACATCTAGTTAAAACCAAGGTCAAACTGACCATAGAAAAGTCCAGATCCAACCGATTCAAATAGACTTAAATGATCTCACAAATTTGGTTTGCCTAGAAGAGGTTCATTTTGCCATGATTTGGTCTTCCAGAGAAAGTTGTCTGCCTCAAGTCTGCCTTAGAGAAACTCATTTGTCTCTACCTTAGAGAAATTCCTCTGTCTCTACCTCAAAGAAATTTTTTCTATATCTTCCTGAAAAAATTGCATGCCTTTGCCTCAGGTAAACTCGTTTGTCTACCTCATGTTAGCCATCTATAAATTTTGTTATACCTAATGATGGCTAAATAGGTTTTTTAGCTTTCAAGAAACAAAATTTTGTGAAAATCTTATGAGTTCTTGAAACCTCACTCTGTTTATTATCTCAAAAGAATCACTCCACTAAAATCTTCATCAAATCCCTTCTAAGTTACCTTGCTGATTCAAATGAGAACTGTTTTCAAGCCTTTCTCCATCAATCCATTTCATAAAGCCCCATTCCACCCATTTTTCACTCATTCTCACTTATCTTAATTCATCATCTCCTTCCCCTAAAAATCTCCTTTTCTCCCTCATTTACCCTCATTTTCTTATAAAAACCCTTTAAACCTATAAAAACCCTTTTTTATGGTTTAAAACATCCCTATTTGCTTAGCGGAGACATCAAAAAGGCCCAAAAAACCCACTTTAGGCCTTATTTCGCTCTTTTATTTTAAAATCAAGCCTTAAGCCCCTTAGGGCTTAAGCACTCTGCCCATTTCTTCATATGACCCAAGGCCCGTGACCACTCGCTGTCCCTAAGCCCTCGTTTTCCAAAACCCGGTCCTATCTACCCCCTACAGGACCATTCCTCCTCTTTCCCTTAGCCCCCTTCACCTACTATTCACCATGCGCCTTTTGTGTTTCCTCCAAAGCAATCACAATCGTCGATCATACGGATCCAACGATGATCGCATGCCTGCACATCATCGGCTTGCCCAACCATTCCCTCATCCACTTTTTCCTCGGGAAAAATCTCCACCGTAGATCTTTCTGATCTAACGGTCCACGTTAACCTAAACCCTTTCCCCCGCCGATAAGACGTCCTGTCACCCACTGGCCCACCTTCCACTAAACCAATCGCCTTCTCATTCTCCGCCCGCCACCTATCCTCCAATATCCCCCACCACCGCACATCTCCTCCCGTTGCGCTCACCCACCACTGTCGATCTGGCCCCCCCAGATCTGATGGCCGAGAGGTGATTTCATGCTCATTTCACCAAAACATGTTAACACACATTTTCAACGCGAAAAAAGCAGTTTTCCCGTGGACATGTGTCATTCAATGAGTGGAATCGCATCTGTTTAGGCGAATACCACTTACTGCCTAATCTCCACACGAATACCACTCCAGTATTGTGCAAAACCACTCTCCCTCATTTCGCGCCATTATTCAAATTTTCTCCTGTTACTACATAACCTCCGCTAAGAATATCCCCTCCATGCATTCTCCCTCCTCTGCAAACGCTCCTCCGCCTCCCTCGAACCTTTGAGAGCAGTTCAACCTCAAAAACACAAGTTTATTAATGTTTTTGTTTGTTTATGTAGGCTCAATAGCGGCCAAGGTGTTAAAAGGTCCTCCCATAGCTAGACCAGTGGCAAAAATGACCCAGTATGACAATCCTTGAGGTAAAAAATGCAAATAGGTATTTATCGTGGCTTTCAAGTGTTTTTTTAGTGCCTCATGAACGCTGTTAAAACAAATGAAACCCTCAGCACGCCAAAGATACCTACACATAGAAAAGAAGGAAAGGACCGTGAATATTAAGAGACAAAAGGTCAAAGGCTTAACCAAGCAAATTTTGGATAAAGCACAGTGTAAAGACAGATTAATTAAAGATTAAATAGTCAGCAGAAAGTGAAAAAGAAAAAGATGATTAAAGACGGCCTAAAAAGCATAATTATGGCCAAAACAGAGTCTAAAAGGACATAATCATGATAGATCACCCAAAAGGATGCTTCGAATGACACATTAGTGGAGAAATTACTCCTTCCAAAGACCAAAAATGCCACCTACAGGCTTAATTTACCCCAAAAGCATACAAATTGAATGCACAGTTAGAGATATTTTACAGAGACAGCTTAGAAGTTATTACAAGCCTACCAAATATGCTTAAAAGTCAGCAAAAGTGACTAAGTAGCTTAGAAGTTGATGACACATTTATTTAACAGAGTTGAAACATTAAATATTCTTTATCTTGGGTTATGTAAATTGCCTAAGGTTGAGAAACATTTACTCTGTATTAAATGAACACATTAGAACCCTTTCTTTCACTCCACCTCCTCATTCATCTATAAATAATCCATGAGGAGCACATTGTAATTGGTTGGTTGATTGTTAGATGAATTATTATCAAGTGTAAATAGTTTACAGAAGCTACTGAAGTGTTGTGATGTAATTTAAGAATACTAGGCTGAGAAGAGAAGTTAGAGCTGTAAAGACTTGTTGGACTTGAAGAATGTAACTGGTTTGAACATCAATAATACAAGCTGATTCATGGGATCATGGTCTATGTTAATGGTGATGTTATTCCTCACTGTATTCGTTTTTCCTCATGTTTTTAACGTTGTCCATTTTCTCTGATAAAGAACATAAAATTTAGAGTAGGATTTACTGCAAAGTACCCTATTTCTCTCTAAAAGCTTTATCTTTATGTTTTCTTCTTACAGTTAATTTGGGAATGATTCAATAGAGTATAACCAGTCAAAGAATTTTGGTGAGCCCATGTCTTGCTGTGTAAAACTTGAAACATTTTTCTTGAATGATATTTTCGTTGCATGCTAAGTAGAGTCTAGACCAGGGAAGTCTATGGTTAGCCCTATCCTCTGGTCATGTCTTAAACAATTGTTTTGAAAGTTTCCCTTTAAATTATGCTAAAAGCAGGATAGATTCAAAGTTCTTACCTAATCTTAGGCTTCCCTTTGTTTTCTTATATGTTTTCTCCTTTCTGAAAGTAGTCTTTTAGATTACTGGATTGTTGTTTGAAAAGTGTGCTTTAGTAAAAGTTTGTCCAAAGAAGTCTATGGTTTTCCTTGTCCTTCGGCTTGCTTCAAACAGTTACTTTGAAAGGATTTTCTTGTTTAGTGAAGTTAATAGATTCTTAATTGGTTGTTAGCTTTGCTTCTTTCACAACACTTTGATGTTTCATGCCACAAATCAATCGAAAGAGATCCTTTGATATAGATGACTTGCCCCATGGAAATTATTGTAGAACTTTTATACAATTAAATCCTTTTGTGACTCCATAGCCCAATGGATTGATACTGTCTTTTTACCTATCCTCTCAGCTGAAACACTCTTCAAACTGCTCTCACCTTCATCCTTCTAGTGACATTTTCCTTTGCTGATATCCATCCCAACCAATCAATCAATCAAACAAACAAGTTCCTTTGAGCTTCATAACTAGCCTAATATCATAAACAAAGCATAAAGATATATCTTTTGAAAACACTTATATAGAGAGATCCCTCTCTGAATCCAGGAAGGCTAGATCCCAGGATTCCAAAGTGGTTCTGATGTGGCCCCTGCAGCATTTATTCTTGCCACTCTCATAAATTACAGGGAGCCAACAAAGTTGCGACCATACTGGGGATATACTGAGTAATAGATAACTTCACAACTCAGAGAATCCCATTCCTTAAAATGAATCAAGTGTCTGCCAAGAGTGGTTTCTGATTTTTGATGGTGGACAACAACCAGACCTTAGTAACAAGTAAAAATCCTCCACCTGGTGACTCCACTGGCTTTCAGTAGGCTTGCTAATTTCCCTTGGTTTTCCAGAAACTCCACTGGGAAACTCTTTTATCATAACATCATACAAACTCAGTAAAGAGAACTTAGAGGGTTAAGTTTTCTTTCATAAGATTTGTTGGGGTTTTAAAGACTGTCATACTTGGCTGGAATTTTCTCATCATTGGGTCTCAAAACATAATATAGTGGCTTCTAAAGGAATTCATACTAGAGCCCATCTTGACCCAAATCCTCCTGAGATAGTTGAAAATCCAGAAAGAATCCTTATGAAGTCTCCTAAATCCAAGAATCCAACAATTGTCAGCCCAATCCATAGAGCTATTACTGTCCCTGAAAATATTACAGCTCTGTAAGATACTCTAGTTGACTTACCTTTCATAAGAAACTCATCCAGAACTAAGTCACTTAATGGTATAGATCAGAGAAACCTTGAACCTCCACGTTCACCCCAACCTAGTGGTGATCATACGGATAGCAGAGAAACCCTTCCATCCACACCACTTGATTTTCATGTCATTCTTAATTTTGGTTTCTCTCATCCTAAATCTGCTCAACAGTACTTAGCTGGTCCAAGTACTTCTGTTACATCCATTCATACATCCACAATTCAAATCACTCCACTTCATCACCTTCCTCCACTTGTAAACCCCCCATTTATCCCACAACTTCATATCATGGCAACATGGTATGCTCCCTTAGTCCTTCCTTTACCTTTACCTGTTCTACCACAGGACTATCAGTCCAAGATTCCATTATATGATGCTAGTAGCTCTACTACAACACAACAACATGTGGATAGAATGAATGATTACTTTGACAGATAGGAAATAGATGATGAAACTGTGAAACTAAGGATGTTTGCCCAAAGTTTAGGGGGAGAAGAAAGAAAATGGTTTAAAGGCTTAACCCCTAATAGTATCCATGAACTCCAAGCTTTCCATCAACTATTCCCAAACAAATTGGAGGTCAAGAAGAATCCTCTCTAGATTCTATCTGAATATGAAAACATTAAAAGGAATGCTGGAGAAGGAGTTCAAGAGTACTGCACTAGATTCAATAGTGTGTACAATGCCCTACCCATCCATATGAAACCTCCACAAGGCCTAGCTATAATGAAATTCCCTGATGGATTTGATCCTAAAATGGCCTACCAACTCAGAGAAAGGGAACCCCTCACATTGTAAGATATGCAAAGAGGGGCAGTCAGTGTTGAGGCAAATTTGATTGCCAAAAGAGCTAGAATGAAGACTGAGAAGAGGGTATCATATAGGGATGAAGCTGCACCTTCCACATCTGACTCAAAATTGGACAATGTGGTCAAGACTATGGAAAGGATGAACATATATGAGAGATCTCAATCTAGAGAAAACCAAACAGCTCCTCAAAACAAAAACCAATCCCAAAACCAAAATCAGAACTGTAGGAGAAACCAACCTCAAAACAGACAAAGAGATTTTGATCAGCAAATCAGACCTCCTTTCCAAGAAAATTATGTTAATGAGGATGGGGAAACAATTGAACAAATAGAGGATGATAACATGAACATGTTGGGAGTAAACAATGAGGATTCTGATTTCCTCCACCAAAGAAAACAAGGTCTATATATAGACTATGATGATGGAAGATTAGAAATTGAGTACTACAAACAAGACTTTGAAAATGTCATCATAGGAGCACCTAAACAATATGACGGGAGCACCTAAACAATATGACTTAAGAAGTAGAAAGAACCAAGAAACTCCCACAAAAACAGCCTCTGATAATTTTTCCAAAAATAACCGTGGAAATTCTTCCAAAAAGATAGCAGAAAATCATAAAACAGTGGCTGAAAGTTCTGATCAAAATAAGGGAAAAAACACTCAGATTCAAGAAAAACTTAGTAGCGACCCTAATAGCACTAGCACTTCAGCTAATGCTTCTGGAAAAACCATTTTGACTTCTGTAAAAAGTAGAAACCAACAAGCTGATTTTGCTGATAAAGGAGTGACTAACAAGGCTGAACCAAACATTTTAAAAAATTAGATTCCTTTTAGCCTAGAGAATGAAATTTCCAAGATCAAGATCTCTATCCCACTCACTGGGTTAGTCACTCAAAATGTATATATATGTCAAGTTTTGAAAGCTTTGAACATAGAAGATATTCATTATACTGTTAACTTAAATGATGATACATAAGAGCTTCTGTTCGGTCCAAATATTGAAGGAAAATTTCAAGAAGGAACTACCCCTCCATTCTACATCAGTTTGAATATCCATGAAAATATGTTACACAACGCCATGCTTGATTCAGGGGCATCACATAACCTTATTCCCAAAGTAATAATGGAAAGATTAGGCCTTGAGGTAACCAGACCTTATAAAGATTTATATTCCTTTAATTCAAGAAGAGTAAAATGCCTAGGCCTAATAAAAGATCTCTGTGTTAACTTTGCCCAAATCCCAGCCAAAATCTTAGTGATGGACATTGTAGTGGCTGATATACCCCCCAAATATAACATTCTCCTTTCAAGATCATGGGGTGCTAAGTTGCAAGGTACTATGCAGATGGATATGACTTATGCCACCATCCCTGTCTTCAGTCAACCTAGAAGACTCTATAGGGAAACACATATGAAATATATGGTGAGTAGTCAAGAAAGACTAGAAAACTCCCCTCTCTATTCTATACACACCGACCTTGAATCATTCATTCTTTACAATGATGAAATTTATAATGAGAAAGGATTAGTAAATGAAACATCAACCAATATAGTGGTCACTCCACATCCAAACATAGTGGCAGCCATAGATGAAGAGGAAAACAAGGAGAAAACTAAAAAACAGTTTTCTAATTCAGAAAATCATAGCAAACAGATCACAGGTCCCTAGCATCAAAACAATCATGAACATAGTACCAATCAAGGAGATCAAAGAACAAATCCTCAAAACATCGAAAACCCTGAGGAACAAAACAAAATTCAACATAATGTAGACCTACAGGAACAACACAATAATAGATTAGGCAAACAAAGCAGGGGATACAGAAATGAAATAAATGATGAATCTGAAAACAATCCTCTCTGGAGTATGAGTTTTAATGGGTCTTGCTCTAAAACTGGTGCAGGAGCAAGCATATGGGTACACAACACTGTAAACAATCATGTTGAGGGTCATTCCTATAGATTAAACTTACAATGCACAAACAACATAACAGAATATGAAGCACTCCTCTTAGGACTACATCTATTGAAAAAACTAGGAGCCAAGAGGATAACAGTCCACGGGGATTCAGAATTAATAATTAGGCAAGTAAATGGGGAATATACTGCTAAAAATCCTAGACTAAGAGCCTATAGAGATGATGTCATGGACCTATTAAAATCATTTGCTGAATTCCAACTCACTTTTGTCCCTAGAAACCAAAAAATCCTTGCCAATGGATTAGCCTTTGCTACTAGCACATGTCTAAAACCTTATGAAAACAAATAATACACAGTTCAAGTGAAATATAGACCAACTATCCCAGATAATGAAAAATACTGGAAAGTGTTTGAAGGAGATAAACAAATAGAAGACTTCCTGCAGTCCAGAAATGAATTTGAGATATCAAACTTAGATGCAGAGTATAAAGGAGACTGTCCTGTTGAGGAAAAATCACTTTTTAAAGAGGAACAAACCCTGAGATCGCTGATATAAACTTGTTAACCCATGAACCCAAACATAAAATAGAAAACTGCACAGATTTAGAAAAAGAAGATCTAGAAGTGCTGCAATCCAACACTGAAAGCTTGCCCAAAGGACTGGTCCCATTAGAAGAATTGTTTGACTTTAATGATGTTGCCAAAAAGCCAAAACTGGAACCTATTGAAGCTGAAGTAGAAAAATGTAATATAGGTAGTGAACAAAAACCCAAAATGATCAAACTATCCAAGACACTGCCAGCTCACATTAAACTGAAATACATTGAGCTGTTTAGAAAATTCTCTGATGTATTTGCATGGAGTTATGAAGATTTGAAATCATATGATACAGAAATAATCCAGCATAAGATACCCCTCAAAGAAAACCAAAAGCCTTTTAGACAAAAATTGCGAAGAATCAACCCTGTTCAATTACCTCTGATAGAGAAAGAAATTAGAAAAATGCATGATGCTGGAATTATTGTCCATGTGAGATACTCAGAGTGGGTATCTAATCTTGTATCACTTAGGAAGAAAACATGAGAGATAAGGCTTTGCATTGACTTTAGAAATTTAAACAGAGCCTCCTTAAAGGACAAATACCCCTTGCCCAAAATGGATCATATCTTACAAAGGGTAGTAGGTTCTAGAAGAATTTCTTTGCTAGATGGCTTCTCAGGATACAATCAAGTATTGGTACACCCTGATGATCAACTTAAAACATCCTTTACTACACCCTGGGGTACGTTCATGTATTTGAAAATACCTTTTGGTTTAATGAACGCTGGTGCCACATTCGAGAGAGCCATGGATATAGCATTCTCGAAAGAAATAGGTTACTTCATTGTGATTTAACTTGATGATATCACTGTCTATTCTAAAACAGATGAAGAACACCTAATACACTTCTTTGAGAAATGCAGAAAATATGGGTTGTCCTTAAATCCAAAGAAAACATTGTTCAGTCTCCAAGAAGGTAAACTTCTTGGACACATCATATCATAAGAGGGAGTAAGGATAGACCCAAAGAGGATCGATGGTATATTACAAATCAACCATCCTAGAAACATCAAGGAACTTCAATCTTTTATTGGAAATATTAATTTCTTGAGAAGGTTCATACCCAACCTAGTTGAACTCCTTAGAAACATGACAAACATGCTTAAAAGAGAAAAAGGAGTCAAGTGGACCTTAGAAGCAAAGAAATCATTTAAGCTGGTAAAAAAAGCACTTACCAAAACACCAGTTCTTATTAGTCCTGATTTTACAAAAGATTTCTTCATTTTTTCATTTGCATCAGAACATACAGTAGCTGCTGTCATATTGTAGAAAAACATGAAGGGACAAGAGTAGCCTATTGCATTTTTCAGCAAAGCATTAAGGGATCAACTTTGAAATATAATATAATGTAAAAACAAGCCTTTTCCTTGGTCAAAGCTTTAAAAGACTTCAGAGTTTACATTTTGCATTCCCACATCATAGCATTTGTGCCTCATTCAATAGTAAAAGACATTTTAACACAAGATCCAGATGGAAAAAGATGAAAGTGGATTGCTGTAATTTTAGAATATGATTTAGAAATCAAGCCCACTAAACTCATCAAAGGTCAAGGATTAGCAAAACTTATGGTTGAATCCAACTTTCAATCTCTTGATATAAACATGTTCAATGCATTAGATGAACAAGAGGAGTGGACAACTCCAATTATTGAAGATCATTTTCTGAATTCATCTTGGTATGCTGATATTTTGTATGTTTTGCTTAATCTAAATGTCCCTCTTGGTTTATCTAAAACAAAGGTAAGGTTTCTAAAGTTAAAAGCTGTAAATTACTGCATTTTAGATAAATGTTTATATTGGAAAAATGCTAGTGGATTATTGCTTAAATGTTTGCCTGAGAATGATGCAGATAAGATCAAGCATGAGTTCCATGAAGGAGAATGTGGAGGCCACCTATATTGGAAGACTACATTAAACAAAATCCTTAGAGCTGGTTACTACTGACCCAATGTTTTTCAAGAAGTCCACAAAATGGTCATTGCCTGTCATAAATTAATGTCAAATTTTTGAGGGCAAAAGAAAATTGCTTCCCTTACCTCTACAACCAATCACTGTTGAAGCTTCTTTTCAGCAGTGGGGTCTAGACTTCATTGGGGAAATCCATCTTGCTTCATCTGCACAACATAAATGGATCCTCACAACCACTTATTATTTTACCAAATGGATAGAAGCCATCCCTTCTAGGAATGCCACAGACTTCGTTATCATTTCATTCCTTGAAAATCATATCCTGTCTAGATTTGGTTGTCCTAGGAAAATTGTCACAGACAATGTTGCTGCATTTGGATCCAAAAATATGGTTGATTTCTATCACAAATATCAAATTACATTGGGCCATTCCACAACTTATTACCCTCAAGGTAATGCACTGGAAGAATCCTCAAACAAAAGTTTGGTAAACATAATAAAGAAGTTGTTGGAAGAGAATAAAAAATCATGGCACAATAAGCTAGTACATGCACTTTGGCCAGACAGATTGACAGTAAAAAATTCAAATGGAATTTCCCCTTATCAGTTAGTTTATGGAGCAGATGCAATATTTCCAACCAGTCTAGGAGTGCTAGTTATGAAGCTGATCCAGGAAGTACAGTCTGAAGAAAATGATATGACAAGAAGAATACACCAGACTGTACAATTACAACAAACCAGAGAGGAAGACTAAAAAAGAGCACAACAAGTACAAGAAAAGATCAAGAAGTTGTTTGATAAAATAACAAAGTCAAGTGACTTTAAAACTGGTGACAAGGTACTAAAATGAGATTCTAGGAAAGAAGATAAGGGCAAACATGGAAAGTTTTAAAATTTATGGAAAGGCCCTTATCTCGTTCAATCTGCTATATGAAACAATGCATTCTTCCTTCAAGAGATGGATGGAGTTGAACTTTTTGGAGGTCCTGTCAATGGCAGGATGCTCAAACATTATTTTTGTTAAGATTTTTTGTTCGAAGTCCTTTTAATCCATTGTATATAACATTGCTTGAAATAAAATTTGAAAATGAAGTACAAAAACACTAGAAAAAGAGAAAAAGAGGGCATATAAAAACAAAAGGTACAACCCCATACCAAAAAAGAGAAAAATCTAAAAGTGAGCAAGCTCAAACGCCACTACTTGAAAAGAAGAAAACCATTATTTAGTCATACAACCTAATCATGACTAAGTAAATTTCAATTTTTTGCTGATAAGTTAGTGAAAAAATATTTGCCAAACTGTGTAATCTTGGCTTATCATTAGTATAGATTAGGATAGAGAAAAATATGGTTCTAAATTGCTTAAAATCTGAACCAAGGAAAAAGAAAAGATATCTCTAAACATATCAAAATTAGAGCTGAAAAAGGAAAGAAGGATGATTCATAATTTTCAGATCTTAAGCTTTCACAAATTTGTTTTAAATTTCTGCAAATAAAGTCTATAAGCAGCTTTTACATACAACCATAGACACCATAGAAAATCAGACTGTTTAATCCTGATTTAACTATGTTTTAAATTTCTATTTTAGAATATAGAGAATGAAGATCTGTCAAACAGTGTAATCTTGACAGACAATAGATTAGGTAGATAAGTACTGAGTTCAACCGTTTAATATGAACTCAAGGAAGACATAAGGGTAGAAATATATTAGTTGTTCCTGATTTCAAATAAAAGAATAAAATGATGTTGAAAGGGTTTGCAAGTCCAAATGCACCCACTGAAGAAAAAATGTTAGGAAAAGTAGGATGTGTAGGTAGAAGTTTGGGAGAAAATCATCTGATTATGATATTGCAGATCATCTTTTTAAGCAACATAATCATCAAAGGCAAAGAGGAATGCCAAAATGCAACAAAGCACAAGGCATTGGTCTACTTTTGAGAGATTTATCTCTGAGGTTCTTGACACCTCCAAGGAGCTGCCCTCCCCAAGTGGAGCCACTGTTGGGCATCTATAAATTCTATTATACCTAATGATGGCTAAATAGGTTTTTCAGCTTTCAAGAAACAATTTTTTTTGAAAATCTTGTGAGTTCTTGAAACCTCACTCTGTTTATTATCTCAAAAGAATCACTCCGCTGAAATCTTCATCAAATCCCTTCTAAGTTACCTTGATGATTCAAATGAGAACTGTTTTCAAGCCTTTCTCCATCAATCCATCTCATAAAGCCCCATTCCACCCATTTTTCACTCATTCTCACTTATCTTAATTCATCATCTCCTTCCCCTAAAAATCTTCTTTTCTCCCTCATTTACCCTCATTTTCTTATAAAAACCCTTAAAACCTATAAAAACCCCTTTTTATGGTTTAAAACATCCCTATTTTCCTATCGGAGACCTAAAAAAGGCCCAAAAAACCCACTTTAGGCGTTATTCCGCTCTTTTATATTAAAAATAGGCCTTAAGCCCCTTAGGGATTAAGCACTCCGCCCCTTTCTTCATATGACCCGAGGCCCGTGACCACTCACTGTCCCTAAGCCCTTGTTTTCCAAAACCCGGTCCTATCTACCCCTACAGGACCATTCCTCCTCTTTCTCTTAGCCCCCTTCACCTACTGTTCATCATGCGCCTTTTGTGTTTCCTCTAAAGCAGTCACAATCGTTGATCATACGGATCCAATGGTGATCGTGTGCTCGCACATCATCGGCTCGCCCAACCATTTCCTCATCGACGTTTTCCTCGAGCAAAATCTTCACCGTAGATCTTTCCGATCTAACGGTCCACGTTAACCTAAACCATTTCCCCCACCGATAAGATGTCCTGTCACCCACTGGCCCACCTTCCACTAAACTAATCACCTTCTCATTCTCCACCCACCACCTATCCTCCAATATCCCCCACCACCGCGTATCTCCTCCCGTCGCGCTCACCCACCACCGTCGATCTGGCCCCCCCAAATCTGATGACCGAGAGGTGATTTCATGCTCATTTCACCAAAACATGTTAACATGCCTTTTCAACGCGAAAAAAGCAATTTTATCGTGGACAAGTGTCGTTCAATGAGTGGAATCACGTCCGTTTGGGTGAATACCACTTACTGCCTAATATCTGTGTGAATACCACTCCGGTATTGTGAAAAACCTCTCTCCCTCCTTTCGCGCCATTATTCAAATTTCTCCTGTTACTGCATAACCTCTACCAAGAATATCCCCTCCATGTATTCTACCTCCTCTGCAAACAATCCTCTGTCTCCCTCGAACCTCTAAGAGCAGTTCAACCTCAAAAACACAGGTTTTATTAATGTTTTTTTTTGTTTATGTAGGTTCAATAGCGACCAAGGTGTTAAAAGGTCCTCCCACCGCCAGACCAGTGGAAAAAAAGACACAGGATGATGATCCTTGAGGTTGAAAATGCAAATAGGGATTTATCGTGGATTTCAAGTGTTTTTTCAGTGCCTCATGAATGCTGGTAAAACAAATGAAACCCTCAGCGCGCCAAAGATACCTGCACACAACAAAGAAGGAAAGGACCGTGAAGATTAAGAGACAAAAGGTCAAAGGCTTAACCAAGAAAATTATGGATATAGCACAGTGTAAAGACAAATTAATTAAAGATAAAACAGTCAGTAGAAAGTGACAAAAGAAAAAGATGATTAAAGACGGCCTAAAAAGCATAATTAAGGCCAAAACAGTGTCTAAAAGGACATAATCATGACAGATCACCCAAAAGGATGCTTCGAATGACACATCAGTGGAGAAATTACTCCTTCCAAAGACCAAAAATGCCACCTACAGGCTTAATTTACCCCAAAAGCATACAAATTGAATGCACAGTTAGAGATATTTTACAAAGACAACTCAAAAGTTATTACAAGCCTGCCAAATATGTTTAAAAGTAAACAAAAGTGACTAAGTAGCTCAGAAGTTGATGAAACATTTATTTAACAGAGTTAAAACATTAAATATTATTTATCTTGGGTTATGTAAATTCCCTAAGGTCGAGAAACATTTACTCTGTCTTAAATGAACACATTAGAACCCTTTCTTTCACTCCACCTCCTCATTCACCTATAAATACTCCATGAGGAGCACATTGTAAAGGGTTGGTTGATTGTTAGATGAATTATTATCAAGTGTAAATAGTTTACAGAAGCTACTAAAGTGCTGTGATGTAATTGAAGAATACTAGGCTGAGAAGAGAAGTTAGAGCTGTAAAGACCCGTTGGACTTGAAGAATGTAACTGGTTTGAACATCAATAATACAAGCTGATTCATGGGATCCTGGTCTATGTTAATGGTGATGTTATTCCTCACTGTATTCGTTTTTCGTCATGTTTTTCACGATGTCCATTTTCTCTGATAAAGAACAAAAAATTTAGAGTAGGATTTACTGCAAAGTACCCTATTTCTCTCTGAAAGATTTATCTTTATGTTTTCATCTAACAGTTAATTTGGGAATGATTCAATAGAGTATAACCAGTCAAGGAATGTTGGTGAGCTCATGTCATGCTGTGTAAAACTTGAAACATTGTTCTTGAATGATATTTTCGTTGCATGCTAAGTAGAGTCTAAACCAAGGAAGTCTATGGTTAGCCCTGTCCTATGGTCATGTCTTAAACAGTTGTTTTGAAAGTTTCCCTTTAAAGTATGCTAAAAGTAGGATAGATTCAAAGTTCTTTCCTGATCTTAGGATGCCCTTTGTTTTCTTATATTTTTTCTCCTTTCTAAAAGTAGTCTTTTAGATTACTGTATTGTTGTTTGAAAAGTGTGCTTTAGTAAAAGTTTGTCCAAAGAAGTCTATGGTTTGCCCTGTCCTTCAACTTGCTTCAAACAATTACTTTGAAAGGCTTTTCTTGTTTAGTGAAGTTAATAGATTCTTAATTGGTTGTTAGCTTTGCTTCTTTCAAAACACTTTGATGTTTCATGCCACAAATCAATCCAAAGAGATCCTTTGATATATATGACTTGCCCCATGGAAATTCTTATATAACTGTTGTACAATTAAATCCTTTTGTGACTCCATAGCCTAATGGATTGATACTGTCTTTTGACCTATCCTATCAACTGAAACACTCTTCAACCTGCTCTCACCTTCACCCTTCTAGTGACCTTTTCCTTTGCTGATATCCATCCCAACCAATAAATCAATCAATCAAACAAGTTCCTTTGAGCTTCATAACTATCCTAATATCATAAAAAAAGCATAAAGATATATCCTTTGAAAACACTTATATATAGAGAGATCCCTCTCTGAATCTAGGAAGGCTAGATCCCAGGATTCCAAAGTGGTTCTGATGTGGCCCTTGCAACATTTATTCTTGCCACTCTCATAAATTACAGGGAGCCAACACCTTAGATGCTCCAAAATTTCCTCGAACAAATGATGAATGAAATAACCTTTTTGAGGTGGTCGAAGCCTCTATTTATACTTGTCTATGAGGACAAATGGGTGTTACCATAGGGGAAAGCTGACTTGAACTCTTGGTGGGACAAATTTATGTTTTAGGGCCATGAAATTAAATATCATAAAATTCAAATTTCTCTTTTAGAAACCAACTCGAAGAACATGTCACATATTTCTCTTTTGACAACAACATGAAGAACATGATTTATATTTATCATTATAAGTACATCAAGGCAAAAAATATTAATTATGAAGACTAACCATAGCTACAAAATTTAACACTCCATAATGACTATCTAGATATTCTCATGTTGAAAAAATTCTCTAAGAAAATCTTATAACAAATCATCATCAATATAGACACCATCCAATTACCATAATTTGGTCAACAACTTTGAAACATGGTAGATAAATATCATCAACCAATTACCATAATCTACTCATCAATTGTGACACATGGTGTTAGCGTCCTATGATATAGTAATAAAAAACCAAGTTTAGTATTTTAAATTTATTTTGGTAAATGTGTAAAGGTTTTGCTATGATGTCTTAGAGGTCAGGCTATTGGTCCTTGTGAAGAATGTAAGATTTTATTTTTGATATAATTATGTCAGAGTGTGTGAAAGATGATGTAAACTAGTTATTAATTCCCAAAAAATTTGAGTTAAGTGAGTCTAGGGTCATGTATATACAAGATCATGAGTGAGGTCATAGTGTGTCTTGTCTTCTTATCATTGGCACTAATTAGTGGGGTTAAGATAGTAAGTTAGGGTGTCAAATCACATTGTTCCATGACATCATCACCAATACAACAATTATGAGAATACGTTGCACTTCTTTCAGTTGTCACACTTTCATGATTAAGGCTCCAAATCAAAATGATTGTCCTTGAAAGGCGAGTGTGGTCACCTTGGGAGTTCAAAAGCTTGTTTTAGCATCTAAAATACTAGAGATCCATTATTTCTTCCATCGAAAGCATTCTAGACATCATTTGGAAGTCGTTGCTATTTGCTTGCAGGGGTTCGCCGCACTTCTACAAATTAGAGGCTTTCTTGTGCCATGACCACTCTCAGGTTCCAAAAATCCCTTATCTGAGATAATTCACAATGTAAGTTGTCAATTTAATCTTTAGTAATTGAGAAGAAAACTCAAAAAGGCTTGCAACCATCACAAAATTGAATGCACTGCACTTTCTCATTGAGCTATTTTCAAAGGCATGAATTTTTGGTTAAGGGTTATGATTTTGGAATTCATTTTTGCGTATGGAGGCTCAAGGAGGTTTTTAAAACTTTCAACATCATCAAAAAACTATTTTCGTCAACCATAGATCTCAAAATTTAGTCAAAATGTGACAAATTTTGAGTAGGCAGAGCTCTGGAACTTGGCGACAATGGCGGAACCCTAACCCTAGTTTTTCTCTACTTGTTTCGATTGGTGCTTTGAACGATGCATTGACTGTGTGACTTTTGGCGCTGGGCATGGGGGAAAATTGTGGAATGACAAGTGGGCCACGATGTCGGGGGGACACCTTTACTCTAGATAAGTTTACACTTGGCTCTCCACTTGGGTCACCATCCTTGTTTATTAACTCCCTCACTCATGTGACAAGGGTTTACTCTTTTGGTATCTTGGCTGTGTAGTATATTTTCTATGGTTTACTTGCTGGTGTTCCCCTTAGAGTCCTACTAGTTCGGTATTTTATCATATTTCTGGTCACCCTGGAAAGGTGGAACTACTATTGCCTGTGTTGTTGGGGTTTGTGGCGCGCTGTGAGGTTTTTTACCCGGTTTGCTCCTTATCGCTCCCTGTGGAGGTAAGCATATACTCAGTTTTTTCGCTACTGTTTTGTCCCTTTTTCTGTCAGAGCTGTGCTAAGGCTTTTAGTATGTCAACTGGGTTTGTCTCGGGACCGATTTTTTGGTCTGCTGCCTCTGGGAGTTTTGGGCTGCCCGTTTAATATTTTTAACTATTATGACACTTTTGTCTACTTCCTGTCTATTGTGGTGACTTGGTTTGTCCTATGGGTCTTCTGTGGTGTCGTTGGGGTCAGTTGATCTGGTCGGGTTTTTCGGTCTAGGGTTGGGGGTTTTTGTTTATTACTGTTTCTTGTCTCAATGGGAAATGACAAGGAATTTTTGGATGTGGAGCTAGAAGCAAAAGACATCTTGTCTATTTTGGGTTTAGACCCTACAAGCCCTAATTTGGCTAAAGTATCCCTTCCCTCTCGGTCATATGAAGCGAAGCGGGGGGGGGGGGGTGGATATAGCTAAGTGGAACCCTGTGGAGGGTTTTTCTTCCCTTAAAAATGTGGATTTGTCACTTTTTCACCATCAGATGGTGGATAGAGCTGGCTTTGTCTCTTTACAAAAACCTCTGGGTTTGGGTATATCCTCCGTCACTTCTCGTACTCTTTCGGCTCCTCCTCCTGGTCAGCTGGGTTTAGATTTTCCTCGTGAACACTTCTGTTAGGGGGGTTTGGAGGACATTCTTATTGGGGCTAGGGTCGAGGATAAAATGACCTGTGGCACTACATGCGATATTGTTCCCATAACTCCATTTGTGAACAAGTCGACAACACTTTCGAAAGATGCTCCTGTGGCAGGTTTTGATCTCCCTGTGGGGCTTGGGGTTTCAACAGAACATGGGACGGTGACTCTCACTAGGGCGAAGTGGGGTTCTAATGGAGGGTTTGGTAGTTTCTCACTGGGTGGTCTGAGTGGGGGTTTATAGGTCCTTCTGGGTGATTACAATGGAAGAGAGGCAGAATTACAAAGGCTTGATACCCATGGTATCTGGACGGGCGTTTGTGAAGGTCCATCCCGGACGGGCTCAATATCTAACCATGAAAAAGAAGGGTTGGGGGCCGGCTTGGGTAATTCAAGGTATGATGGTGCTCAAACTAAGGGAGTTTCTTTAGGAGGGGGCGCTCGGTCTACAAAATTTTCTATGAAAGTTGATGAAAATAAGGGAAACAAAATAAAGAAAGGGAAGACGATCAAGGGAAAATCTGAATGTCCGAACTTGATCTTCGAAGTTGACCTATAGTTCGATAGTGTGATGGAGGCCTCAAAACTAATATTGGTGGGTAGGGCCAGAGGGAAATTCTTCTTTGTAGACTATATTTTAGAATGTGTACAAAAATGCTGGGCGATGACCCTAGATCGAGATGCTGAGGTCATTACACTATCTAAAGGCTGGTTTATGGTGTCTTTAAAAAATGCAGCTACATTGGAATGGGTTTTGGCTTGCCAGTGGGGATTTTGTATTGCCCTTATTCTATTTAAGCGATGGATGCCACTTTTTGATGCTAATAGGGAGTGGGTAGATGAGATACTGGTTTGGGTTCGCAACCTGACACTACCTCCCCACTTTTGGATTATGGAGATTTTCAGGGAAATTGGGAATAGTTTTGGAACTTTATTGGAGGCAGATATGTCTTTCTTGGAGTCTATATCCAGTAACACTACCAGAATTTTGGTTAAGCTAGCCCCAAGGGAAGGTCTGATTGGGAAAATTATCCTGAATAATGATGGGCACACTCTAGAGCAGGTGATTGATTACAAACACCTTCCGTTCCGTTGTCATAGATGCCACACACTGGGCCATTTGGCCAGAGATTTCCCTCTAGGCTTTAAAAAAAGTCGTAAACAAAAGAAGGGCTTCTCCCAGATTGACAGATTTAGACAGGAGGTCCCAGGCTCGAGGGACACCACAAAGGCGGACATTGGGGTGCATGAGGTTCCTATTGTGCAGACAGAGCAACACTTGGTCAGGGGTAGGGCTCCGTTGGTCGATGGGGCAGAACATAATCCAGTGGGTGAAGATCATATGGCCGATAAAAGTACATACTCAGAGGTGGTGGCCCAGATGGAGGTAGTGGACATGGTGGCAAAGCAACCGTTTCCCCCCTTGCTGATCCAGTTTCGGATTTAGCGAGTACATACCCTTGCCCCTCCTCTCCTATTTTAAACTCTTTTGATCTTTTGTTCAATTATTCAGCTAAGCCTGGTCCCTCCAGGCTGTTCTCCTCTCCCTCTCTCTGTGTTAGAAATTTATCTATGGCTATGGAAAATATCATTACAACTATCCCAACCTTTCCATTGACACTATCCAGTATAATTTGAGACCCAGAGAAAAGAAAATTTTGGAAAAGGAACTATTTGGGGGTTTGGGGAATGTGCCGATTATAGAGAAAGTAAAAAAACTCAGGGGTAGAAAGTCTGACCTTTCTAAAGCCCAAATCAAAGCCATTATTAAAATTGTGGATGGAAAACAATTATCCCTCAAAGTGGCGCTTAGAGCGGCGAAATCCCCAAACTCTATTACAAAATGATTGTGCTTTCTTTCAATTGTAGGGGTTTGGCTAGTGAGCCCAAAAAACTAGCCTTTAAAAAACTTGTACAAATGCACCATCCGGACATCATCCTGCTTCAGGAATCTCTGGGTACTGGGGCACATATTTCTCTTTTTCTGTCTTCTTTCCTTCCTAATTGGAAATTTGTTTTTGCTGATGTGAGGGGCCGCTCCGACAGACTCATGACCATTCTAAAAAATAATTTGGTCAATCTCATCACTTGCTGGAATTTAGAATCTTGATCGGGGTGGAGACTTATTCGATAGAATTGGGCTCAATTTTTTTAGGTGATTAACATTTATGGTCCCTGTGTGGAGCGTGTTTCTTATTGGAATAATTTGAAAGGAAAATATTTCATGAACAACCCAAACCTGATTGTGGGAGGTGATTTAAATTTTTCCTTGGGTTACTCAGAGGCTTGGGGCCCTTGTGCTCGGATTGACCCTTTGGCCGATTTCTTCCTAAACATGATGAGGGAAGGGTCCCTTTTTGACCCCTCTCTTACAAAATTGATGCCCACTTGGAGGAACAATCATGTGGGAAAAGGCCTGATCACCAAAATATTGGAAAAGTTCCTATTAAGTGATGATTTTTCCAACAGTCTTATTGGCTTTCGGCAATGGGTTGGTTTAGGTGGGGTTTCTGACCACTCCCCTATTCTTTTGGAACTTATGGGGCCTTTTAAGAAGCCTCCTGCTCCCTTTAAATTTAATGCTAGTTGGCTCAAGGAAGAGGATTACCATCAATTGGTGGTTGACCTTTGAAGATACGAGGGCTTCACACATGCCTAGGATTTCATTGACAACATGAAAATCATTAAAAAATCCACCATATTCTAGGCAAAAGAAAAAGCCCAAAAAGATGTTGAATCAATTAAAGTCATCAATGAACCTTTGGGAACTTTGTACAATGATGGGGAGAGGGGTTTTGTTGATGAGGAGGCCCAAAACAAAATCAAGGAGCTAGAAACTACAAGAAAGAAAATTCTCAATGATAGATAAGAGCTCTGGCGATTAAGAAGTCAAGTCATCTAGTTGGTAGTGGGAGATGAAAATACAAAATTCTTTCACAATTTTTCTAAGGGGAGGAAAAATACCAATACTATCTGGGAAATGGAAAATCAGCTGAGATTAAGGTGAAAACATTCGAAGATCTATCATCTATGGGGAGAAATAATTTTAAGAGCCTTTATTAAGCTCAAGAGGGGGTTAATATCATGGAATTCATTCAGATTGCTCAACTATTTCCTCAATATACTGATGAAGGAAGTAATATGCTTCTCATGGCACCGATGGGAAAAAAGGAGGCTGAACACATTTTAAAAGCTATGCAAGCTAACAAAAGCCCTAGGCCTGATGGTTGGATGATGGAATTCTTTCAAAATTTCTTTGACGTGATGGGGGATGCTATCACAAATGTGGTGGAGGAAGATCTCTCTCTTGGCCACATCCATGATGTCCTCAAGTCTACTTTCCTGGCCCTCATTCCAAAATGTGATGCTCCATCATATTTCGATGATTTCCGTCCTATCTCCCTCTGTAATTGTATCTATAAAGTTATTTCTAAAACAATTTCCAACCGTTTGAAGCCTATCCTCTCTATATCCATTTCAAAAGAGGAATTTGGCTTCCTGGATGGTAGAAAAATTCATGAATCCATTGGGGTGGCACATGAGACTCTCCTTAGTATTAAATTATCTCACAAAAGATGCATGGTTTCCAAGATTGACCTTTCTAAGGCTTATGACAGAATCAACTAGCTCTATCTTAGACTTCTGCTAACCCATCTGAGGTTCCATATTGATTTTATTAATTGGGTTATGAGATTTATCACTAATATTTATTTTGTTGTTCTTATTAATGGAGCAGCCTCTCAATTTTTTTCTAATCAAAGACGACTAAGACATGGATGTCCTTTATCTCCACTACTATTTCTTTTGGCTGCTGAAGGTCTTAGTAAACTCATACACCAGGCCAGAAGACTGGGGTCCCTGAGGGGAATCAAAGTGGCTTCAAATATTATAATCATCCATCTCCTTTTTGTGGATGGAATTATGCTCTTTAGCAACGGTAATAGACGCGAAGTCAGAACTTTAAAAGAAATCCTGGATCTTTTCATGAAGGCAATGAGCTTATCTATCAATAATCAAAAGTCCTGTCTTGCCCACGAGGGCATCCATGAAGCCGATATTAATTGGAATTCTGGTATTCTTCCCTTCATTCAAGCGCCGTTGGGTACATGCATTAAGTACCTCAGTTTTTTTCTTAAGCTGGATGGGTATTGAAAAAAGGATTGGTACTGGCTAGTCTCAAAAATTGAAAAGAGAATTAATTCTTGGAGTCACAAATGGCTCTCGAGAGTGGGGAGATTAGTTTTAATAAAATATGTACTATTAGCAATCCGAGTCTATTGGATCAGTTTGGCTTGGGTCCCTATTGGTATTCTCAATAAAATCAGAAGAATTTGTAGTAAGTTCCTTTGGTCAGCCAAGGAGGACAAAAAAACCCTTCCATGGGTGGCATGGGAGAAGATTTATAAACCAAAGGAATGGGGAGGTTGGGGTATCAAGAAAATAAAAAATTTTGCCTCTACTTTGGCTGTAAAATTGATCTGGAGGCTTATATATGAAAAATTTATGGACCTCTGTGGTTACAAGGAAATATATTGATCTTGTCCCATTGGATGATTGGATTCGTTCTTCGGTTAAAGATATCAAACGAGTCTCCAAAATCTAGAAAGCTTTATTCTTGTATTTGATTTGGTGGGTCAAGGCCTTGACTGGAGTATTGGTAATGGCGAACGATGCAGAATTGGACTGGATCCGTGGGTTGGATGCAATGAAAATTACTCTCTCTCTGCAGGTCTCAGGGATTATATCTTTCATAAAGGCTATAGAAATATTGCTCAGATCGACGATCCTAGCCAGTCTACTATCTGGGCACAGGCTTGGAAGATGGCTGAGGCGTTTGATTTGGATATTCAGTAGGTCGAAGAATGGCAGGCTTATATACAGGAGTTGGAAAATACTCGAGTACGTTTAAAATATTCTCTTGATAGCCTAGTTTGGGTTCATTCTAAATCAAGGATATGTTCTCCCAAGGCTGGATATGCTAATATTATGGCATCCAAGAAGGGAGGGAATAAGGAATGGTGGTACAAAGCTCTTTGGGAGATCGGATTTCCTCCTAAAACCAAAATTTTCCTCTAGAACATTCTTTGCCAAAAAGTGGCGACATGGGATACCCTTAAAAAAAATATTTTTCATTGGTCCAGGGTGGTGTTGTCTTTGTAATAAGGCAGAGGAAACTATTGATCATTTATTCATTGCCTTCTATTTCTCAAGGAAGGTTTGGGAATATACCCTTACACTCTTCAATGTGGATTCTATGTGGGGGGCAATAATTGTAAAGATGCGTGGAAGTCCTGGTGGGAGAGATGTAAAGAACCAGAACACAGGTGTCTTCCACTAATTATCTCTTGGGGCATCTGGATCTCTAGGAACAAATGTGTGTTCAAAGATTCCCTTTCTTCCCAGCTCTGGTGGCTGGTGAAAGTGCTACCATTTACTCGGCCTCCTACTCCCCTTCTTCAACGGTTCGTCCTAGGCGGGTGCTGAATGAAGTAATTATACCAGATATTCCTTGGGCCTATTTTGATGGTGTTGCTTCTTAGGGGCTATGTGGGGCTGGCATAATCATGCATATAAACTCAAATACCTGATATGCGGCCTTAGTGGGTCTTGGCACGGGGAATTTTTTTTTTGAAGAGCTACAAACCTTAAAAATCTTACTTTGATGACTTCTCTACAAGGACATCACATCGATACAAATATTTGGGGACTCATTGAATGTCATTAATTGGTTTAAAAACATGCAGAGATGTCAAAACTATTTATTATGTCCTATTCTTGATGATTTTCTATCACTAAAATCAATTTTTACATGGATTTATGTGTGCCATATTTACAGGGAACGAAGCCAACAGGTTGAAGGCTTGTGTAAAATTGGTCTTAGACAGGCTCCGGGCTTATGGGTGATAGAAGAAAAGGATGGTATGGTGGTCCGTGTGTCAGACACCAGACCATACTGATGGAGGGCCTCCCCTTATTTACTATTATGAATTTACCTTTTATTTTTACTCCAACAATGTTAAATTTTTGTAGAGATGATGTATATATTGCTTTTATGTTTTAAAAACCTCAGACTTTTAAATTTTTGTATATTTGTCATGGAATCATGGTTGATAGACTTATTGTTATTATTTTGGACGGACCAATCTCTCTTCTGATGTTACCGGGTCTTGGATGGCTTTACAACCATTGTCTTATCTGTCGGGTGTTTCTCCTGGTTTGGAGGCCCGTAGTGATGGACATGCTTATGGTTGCTCTGCTTATTTACCATTTATGCAGTCTCTCCACCTATTCTGGTCTCTGAGTGTTCTTGATATCACAACTACTGTATCTTCACCCTCGGGTGCAGGTTGGATGGTTTTTCTTCTTGCTCCTATGTTGGGAACAAGAAATTATGGAATGCTAAGGCATATGAAATGTAAATTTTTATTTTTTCTAATAGAAAGTTTGATTTTTTCTCGGGAAAAAAAAACATTTAATCAAACCTATGCAAATGAAATTCGTTGCAATTTTGTTGTATGCGATGTTTTTAAGGATGGAGGGTTTTCAATATGCAAAGAGCTCATTTAAAGGGTGTATGATTATTTATGAGCTATTTTATACCTAGGCACATCAAGAAGTACAGGGCATGATCAAAGCATGCAAATCATGAATTCGATGCACTTTTGAAGTAACGCAGCGAATGCGCCGCACTTCCACAAAGTCATCAATTTGATCTTCTAACTCGACTCCAGACCTCTTGAAATTGATTTATATGGTTATGGAAATTGTACTTAAGTGTCTTTAAGGTTCAAAATTCAGGCATTGATCATCTAATATGAAAAGGAAGCTCGCTACGCTTTTGGTGCAGGGGCATTAGAGAATTTTGAGGTCTAAAATGGGCCTCCTAAGAAAATTGTGCAACCAAAATAAACTTTATAAGAACCAATAGGATTCAAGATGACGATGTCAACCATGGGGGATGATTCACTATTTTTGGGGTAAAAAAGTAAAAATATTAAAAAAATAATAAAATAATAAAACTACTTTTTGAACTTGTATTTTCAACTCATCTCCCTAAGGTTTTACTCATATTTCGAGTGGAAGTACTTGTTGGATGCAAAATTTAATTCCTAATCCAAGGAGTACCGATGTTGCATAATTTTGATGGACCCTATTACACGAAAAATGAGAAATACATGAAAAAACATGATTTCAATCACACTTTTCTTGTATTTCTCATTTTTCATGTAGCAGGATCTGTCCAAAGTATGCAACATGGGTACTCCTTAGAGGAGGAATTTTTTTTTTGCATCAAACAAGTGTTCCCACACGGAATTTGAGTAAACCCACAGGGAGATAAGTTGAAAATACGAGTTGAAAAAGTAGTTTTTTATTTTTTCCCCCTCTAAACTTTGATGATGTAATCTAATCTTATTTTATTATTTCCACTATTATTTTAGAATTTTCTTAAGAGGCCCATTTTAGATCTCAAAATTCCCCTAATGGATTTGTTGCATTTTTTATTGTTTTAGTAGTTAACTTCAAGATAGGTTTTCGACCAACTCGAGATGAATTTTGAAAAAGTAAAAGAGGTTTTTTTCAAACATGAGCTAAATTAAAGAAATGTCCTTCAATTTTGTAATATATTTCATGTTTCAAGAGATACAAGTTAATATTTGACCCTTATTTTCCAGAAATTCGGTCCCTATTCCTAGTAGGCAGTTCCAAATTTAATGTAATAAATTATATATTTTGGGAAATGGTTGATAAATACCCAATAAGTCCAAGGATGAGATAATTTTATATATTTTCATGAATTTCAGTGTGAAAATGGTTGGCCAGGGTTTAGAAGAAGAGACACCATGTGCATTGTATTTTTTTTGATATTTTCCAGTGAAGGGATTCCCGTATCAATTCTCAATGGTGATGTTATTTCTTATGTTGTAAGTTTGTCTCTCATCATTTCCATACCATGAATGTATGTATTAATGTATGGTTAAATAAGGATTTATCACAGAATTCATTTTAAAATTGCTTTGATATAGTTTTCCAAAAATCTATGTTTTCTTCTTAAATAACATTTAGAATTCATCCCACAAATTGATGCTCTATATGTTGTTTCCACCATTATTATACTCACCCTTATACAAAGAATTAAATTGGCAACACCAACAAGACTTCCTACCTTTCCCCTCTCAAAATATCCCTCAACCCTTCATCCTCTCACTAGAAAAATAATAAACTTTATATGATTATATGCCCAATGGATCTGTATTATCCCCTGCCAGAAAACATTTAAAACCTATATCTCTCTGAGCACCATACCTAACCTAATATATAAGTGACTGAATATTTATACATAGACATCCATCTCTGAAGTTGGAAGGGCTAGATTCCAATTTCTAAGTGGTTTGTGGTTACCTTTGGATTCCTCTCTTCAGCCTGGAGGAATTATAGAGTGCTAACACATGGTAAATCAACAACATCATCCAATTATCATAATTCCATTCAATACCTCTAACCTATTGTGTATCCTAACCAAAATCCTAGTCGGTACTCCTAACACATGGTACATCATTTAACATTAATTAGTTACCATAATTTGAGTTTATCTGACACATGGTATAAAGACTAGTCTTCATTTACCATAATTATGGTTGATAAATTTGACACATGGTGAATCTCCAAATGCCACACTCTATCTAAGTAATTTTGGGCCTGATGATAAATAATATTGATGTTGAGAGGCACCCACTCAACTAAATGATTTTTGGCCCCCAAGACTCTTCTTCCTAATTCCAATCACAGGAAAAATGATTGTCCTTTGTTGGACCATTCTCCCTAATTATGGTCATATTTGACATAGGGATAATGTCTGTCCCTAATGCTAGTAATACTCTAGACCATTCTCCCTAATTGCGATCATACTTGAAACATAGAGAATGATTTCCTTGGATGTTGTAATTTCATTACTCCCTCTTGCTAAGAGAGACATGCTCAATCATTCAAGCTTGTACTTGAAGTAATCAAAATTTATCCTGGAATAAAGGTTTTGTCAAAAATTTGCTTGACCGAAGAATAATAGTGAAGCCATACTACTTCCTTCTATACCATGTCTTGGTAATGTATATCATTGTGCTTTGACCTGTCATCATGGTCATCACCTGCACTAGATCAAGACAATCTTGCAAGTAGCCTATGAAGCTATACTACTACTCAACTTGAAAATACAATTGCAATATACCCAACCTCTGCAATGATAAATACGATATATGATTTCTTCCTACTCATCCAAGAAATCATAATGGAGCCCAAACTGAAGCCTTATTATGATGAACTTTTTTTTCTTCAACACTCTTTGAATTTGTGAATCCTTGTAGTTGTAATTCAATATTTGAGGAATATATCAAACCATAATTGATTGTGCTATGAAAAACTGTACAATGCTGATACTCCAACACATGCTGAGAAACATGCCTTGGCTCAACCATAAACTGATCTGCTTCCTTCACTAGATCCACCACCACAAATACTTTCCTGACACCCTGACTGGGTGTTCCCTCTGAAGCTAAAACAAGGCTCTATGACCGCTCCCTTTATTACAAAAGAAATTGTTTCTACCACAACTACTCCCTATGACACAAGTGTCATTATATTTTGTTAGAGATAGACCAAAAATGATCAACCTTGATATGCCAAGCCCAATGTGTTTTCTTATCATCGTACAAAGCCTTCTTCAATCATGGTAATTCTTCTCATGTACCTCAAAGCTCTGAGGTAGGTCTATGTACACTGCTTCCTCCTCAATCACTCCATTGAGAACAATTATCTATGCATACACCTGATGAAATATTCAAAGCAATGATATCAATTCTTATAGAAGCATACCTGAAAACTGAAGCAAATATTTTGTCATGATACTCTCCCTCTTTATGGGAGAACCTTATATAACTCTCACTTTGTACTTGTTTATGTTGCCATATTCTGCATGCTAGATCTTGTAGATCTATTTGGAAGTCACCATTGACTTCTGTTTGGTACAATCAATGTATAATTAAAACTTTCTTATCTTCCTGCTCTCTCTGAGCTTGGATCTCATCTAGTACAATATATATTAAAAAAATCACCAATTATGGGATAGGACTCTAATCATAAGCTCTACTTAAATCCTCCACTTCTTCCATTTGCTTGCTAGAGCTTTGGAAACCTTTAGTATGCACCTGTAATCCTCACTAGGAGGCCATGGAAAAAAAATTATTACCCAACAAAGAGAAACAAAAACAAGAGACTAGTTTACTGATCTTTTAAGGATAATAGGTAATGTAATATCCCTCTTGATATTATCCTTCTTGCATACATATTTCAACTTTATCATCCTCATCGACATCGTCATCATCATCATGCCATTCCTTTCTTGCATGAGCTAGGGTTTTTGCTTTCAACGAAAACAATGATCTAGGTCTAGTTCTAGGGTTTTTTTATGTAAACCCTAGGGATTTCTTATCCAAGCCATTTTTCATGTTAGGATTTAAAAAAATATATTTACAGTTATAAAATTTCAAAATTTAAAAACCCTAGAATTGATATTTCCTTTATTATCATTCAATCAAGGATGTTTCGTCCAATGGATAACCTTGGTCTTTTTGGATTCTTAAAAAGTATTGTAGCAACAATATTTTGTCTTTGATCTTAATTTAAATATGCAAAGAATGAGACTCATCATTCTAGGCTTAGCA
This sequence comes from Pinus albicaulis, assembly GCA_034641835.2. Classification (NCBI taxonomy): domain Eukaryota; kingdom Viridiplantae; phylum Streptophyta; class Pinopsida; order Pinales; family Pinaceae; genus Pinus; species Pinus albicaulis. The sequence goes on from CM076579.1 coordinate 1,211,917,481, forward strand.
TTATATTTACAAAATATATCTTAGCACCCAAATACCCATAAAAATATATGCAGATTTTCCATGGTGGTACTTATGACATCAATACTTTAAACATTTATAAATTTGCAACAATAGGTTCAATCAAATAATTCAATCCAATATGTATTCAATTATTCATATTCTTGTTATGTTAGTACTACATCTGTAAATGAGTTAAAATTATAAATATGGCTTTGATCTCTCAACTTGAAGATGGAATCAACCTCTTTTTCTCTATGTGTTTTCTTCAAGGGCATACGAGTGATACTAATCCCTTTTCTTTCTTGCCTTGATGTGCAAAGAACATATTTAAAGGCTGAGTGTACATAAAATATTTACACACATTATCAACATATGAAATTCATATTCTAAGACATTTAAAAGGCTTGAATCTTCAATATCTTGCTTCTGAGCACAATGTACCATCTTTCAAGAAAGCACACAGGCGAGTTATTCATTACTGATCTTGCACATATTATGATGTTGTCATTAGAAATATTTTCGTATGACTGAATATTATAAGTGAGTGAAGGAAAATATTCAATCATGACTGTCCTTAAATGTTTCTTCAAGGATCCTTATAGTCTTATTACTAGTTCAATCTTTCAATCTTCAAGGTATACATAGATTCAACTTTACATTATGCAACTAGAGATCAATAGCTCCAAAGAAAGCTTTGCTACAAGTTTAACCAAAAACTTTTAAATAGACCTATAACTGGTCCTTATTGACAAACATATCCAAAGGAACTTAATATCAAACAACGTCACTACTAGCAAATTGAGTGATGGCACATACATTTTATTCCAAGCATTAACCACATACTGATATCTTCACTAGTCTCTTTGTAGATCTATATTCTTGGGCTTCATACACCCTATCAATTTTTATGTGTTTTTCATGGAAACAAAGTAAATTTTTCTTAGATATTCGACACTTCATCCTCGCCACTTAAGGCATTAAATTTTCTTCTCAAACTTTTCATCTTTCTAAACCCTTATTTTGAGCACAATGTTGGTCTTCTCAAACTTGTCTTCACTCCAAACCCACCCTTTGAGTATAGTGCCTTCCCATAATTCAAATATTAAAAAGTAGATCTCATGTAAAAAAAAATGACATTTCTAGGTTATCTTTAGACATAATTATTTTCAATTTCCTTTGAGCTGCTTCCTCCAAAGTGATACTAGCTCGGATTCTCAAGAAAACAAGGGACTTGGCTTGTGGAAATGACTTTAGCCTTTCAAGGATCATTGCAAAAATTATTCTCCTTCAAAATCTCACACCTGTATTTTCTACATGTTAAGAGTACAATAAGTATAATAATTTTGCTTCAACTATACTATCTTTGAATAAAAGAACAACACCTCGAATTTGTTTTATGGCATAGGGCATAGTCTTATCTTCAATGGCTTTGACATTGATTGAGACAGTTTCAAACTATTCTGAATCACCTTCTGAGTTCATAAACATTTGAAAAATTTTCAGCTCCTTACAATAGACCCTAAGGATTTTAGCCTCTTGCAATTAGCTCTGAGGTTCTGAGACCTTTGTTGTAGAATCTGAGTTCGACTGAAAATAGGCTGAAGCTTTTCGACCTAAATTCAATATGAACTAAGACTTTGATCCTTCAAATATTTAACTAGGGATTTGATGCTTTAGTTCAAAATGAACAACATAATAGATCAATGATTTTCATCCTTTTTACAATCATAATGGAACTAGGGTTTCTAGGGTTGGTAAAAAAATAAACCATAGAAGATAATTTGACGTAGACAAGCTTCTTTTAAGGCTGTTCATCTACCCGTGCTCCAAAACCATGTTGATTTTTCATTGGTATTCTAGCTTATAATTACTTTTAATGATTTTTACCTGAAGTAATCTTGTATTTACATTCATCATTAAGTAATTAAACAAAATATAGTCAACAATATAACAAGAATGACAAAAGGATCATAAAGAGACAACCAAAAAAGAAAAACAAATCATTTTTACCCTAGGAACACCCACTCGTGGGAAAAACCCAACAACACTTTCCTTAGAGAAATTATTTAGTTCAACAAGAGATACATCTAGTCAAAACCAAGGTCAAACTAACCATAGTCAAGTTTAGATCTAGCCAGGTCAAACAAATTTAAATGATCTCACAAACTTGGTCTTCTTAGAAGAGGTTCATTCTGCCCTGATTTTTCTACCAAAGAAACTTGTTTTCCTTTGCCTCTATCGAAGAGACATTTTTTTTTTCTCTGCCTTCGATAAACTCATATGTCTCTGCCTCATATGATCCAAAATTTCCTTGAAAAACTGATGAATGAGCTACTCTTTTGGAGGAGGTCGAAGCCTCTATTTACACTTATCTAGGAGGCCAAATGGGTGTGACCATAGGGGAAAGCCAATTCTTGGAGGGAAAACTTTAAGTTTTGGGACCAAGGAATTAAATATTATAAATTCAAAATCTCTTTTAGAAACCGAGATGAAGCCTACATGTCACATATTTTCTCTTTTGACACTAGCATGAATAAAATTCTTTATATTTGTCATTATAAATATATCGAGGCCAAAAATATTAATTATAAAGATTGGCCATAGCCACTAAATTCAACAATTTTCAATATTTTGATAGAATCCGTATTTGTTGATTCAACAAGTCCATTGATTTGGGGGTAATAGTTTGTAGAATATTTTATTTCGATTCTTTCTTCTAAAGCACAAGTATTTATATCAAGAGAATAAAACTATGATGCATTATGAAATACTAGTGATTCTGGAACACCATAATGAGTGATGATATTAGTTTCAAGAAATGATATTACCTGATTATTATTTACCACTTGTAGAGGAGTTGGCTCTACCCATATCATAAAGTGATTTGTTGTTGTTATAATGAAGTTATGTTGAAGAGATGAAACTAAGATTATAGGGCCAACAATGTCTAACCCCATTGCTAAAATGAGGTCTCGATGGACACAAATTGCTGAGAAAAAATGACTTTTTTTGACTCTTCCATCAATTTTTTTTGGCAAGTCTCACATTTTCAAGCTAAATCATGGGCATATTTAAATAATTTCAGCCAATAATAATTGTCCCTGAACATTTTATGAGTTGTGATGTCACCGCAAAAATGAACACAAACAAACCTGGAATGAAATTCATTTAATTTGTTTTGAGAGTCTTCGTGTTTTAAACAACAAAGTAATACCCCCATCATAATTTTTTTTGAAAAATAATATTATTTATCTACTAAAAAAGAGATTATTTTATCCTTAGTGCTCTTCTTTTATTTGGATCGAGGTGTGAGGGAGATGTACCATGCATCATTAAAAAAATTAATGTCAACATATTGTGAATGAGAATTATCTGGCAAACATAAAATTTTGTTGAGAATAAAAGCTTCATTATCTAAAAAAGATGTTACATTGGGTAAATTAACTGAGTCAGAAGCTAGCATACAAACACCTTAACCTATAATAGTTTGTGCAAATTTATTTCAAGGTCAATCTCCTGGAGAGCTGTCATCTAATGTGCTCTTTTATCAACGAGCTCATTTTGAACCAAGGGGTTTTATGACTATTGTGTAAGGGACAATAATTTTAGTTTTAGACTTCAACAAGTAAGGTATGAAATGTTTCATCGGTTTGAAGACAACAAAGGATTGTTTTTCTACTATTGAATAGTTCATTTCTAGCCCCTAAAATAATAGCTCATGAAAGAAATAGGGATTTCATTATTTTGATTGTTTTTATGGGTGAGAACAACAATATATGCAATATCAGAGGCAAATGCGTATGAATTGAAGTCTTCGGTAAAATAAAGACTTATTAAAGTAGGATATTTATAGATAATGTGTCAGATCGTATGAAAGCATTAGTTTTCTTGAGAACACCATTTAAAGAAAAAATTATTTTTGACCAAGTTTTGTAATGACCTCACTATCTCAGAGAAACTGGGAATAAATATTCTAACAATTATTTTCCCGAGAAAGGATTGCATCAATTTTTTAAAATTAGGATGCAAGAAAATGATAATGGCTTGAGTTCTCTTAGGATCAATCATCATTCCATTCTTAGAAACTACAAAACCAAGCAATTTATCTCAGTGACAAAAAAAATGGAATTTTTGAGGTTAAGGGAAATTCCAAATATTCAACATCTCTCAAATACATTTCTCAAATGAGATAAGTGATCATATCTCTCCTTGGAATACATGGTGAAATCATCCAAATATACGATAACTAACTCTTTTATTAAGCCATGAAAGATAATATCCATTTCCATGTGGAAGGTTTACCTGTCATTAATTAGTTCAAAAGGAATATTCCTGTAACAAAAAGTGCCCCATGCATTTCTAAAGGTGGTTTTTAATTGATATATAGGAGAGATCAATGATTGATTACAACCTAAAAAATCGTCTAATAGAGACAAAATTTTAGAGCCATAAATGCACTGTAAGATTTGGTCCAAGGGTGGAGCAAGATAATTATTTTTCTGAGAGGATTTATTGAGGCTGTGGAAATTGACACAAAGTTGAATATCTCCATACTTCTTTATTACATGCACCAAATTAGAAACCCAATGAGTATGATAAACAACGAAAATTATTCTAGCTACTAGAAGCTTGTTTAACTCATTTTTAAAAACAAGTTCTAAATTGGGGTGCATTTTTTTATTTATGTTGAAATGATTTTTTATCTTGAGTTTCATTGGGATTGCGTGTTGCATTACACTAGGGCCAAAAGTTTTCATGTCATCATATGTCCAAGCGAATATGCCCCTGTATTGTTTGAACAAATGAATGCTATTTGATTTTTCTTCATACATCCTTGTTTTCTTTAAACAAAAAAATGAGATATGTTTTTTATTCTGGGGTAGAATCAGTCCCTAAATTAATGTTTTGTGGATTATATCGAGTTCCCACATTAAAAATTTCATAACATATAAATGAAATATTAGTTTTGAAATTAACAACCCCTTTGAATTTATCATGAAAATTGTAAACTTTTTCCAACCTAACAACACATTTTGGAGTAGAGTTTACTAGATTGAACACTTTTTCAATTGACCATTGTTTATGAGTTTATGAAAATTTATGAAGAATTTTATTATGAGTGATCTTGTCAATTTCCAAATCTTGGAAGTTTTATTCCATATGGAGAAAATAAATGATCAACTGGTCATCATCAAAGACAAGCCAATTAGTCATATTATCATGAATATATGGTAATCTCAACTCAACAGAAAATGAATCGGGTTCAAAAACTTCAACACGAATCAATATAGATGCCACATTCGCTAATAAATCCACTTCTTGATTACTAGGTCTAAGAACGGAAGCTAAAAAAATATAGAGTAAGTTTTGTACCTTAGTTTGGTATTTTTTTAAATGAGCATAAATACAATGAATCGAATCCTTTACTTGCTTGGCTATAATCTCAGAATTGTGAAATATAGTCAACATTTTAACATTAAGATCAATATATATTTCGAGCCCCTTGATGAGAGCTTCATACTTTTCAATGTTATTAGTATAATTAAACTCTAATCTACATGTAATGAACATTTTGTTTCCATTTGGATCAAGTAACACACAACCAACACCGACATCTTCCTTTGATTTAGATCCGTCAAAATATAAGGACCACAATTCATCATCATTATTTTTAACACTTTTAACATAAATCAAAGTTTTATTCGTTGTGATCAACTTATTACAAGATGAAAGTTCAAATTGTTGTTGTAATTTTGAAAAAGGGGAAACCTCAGCTGGACAAATTACCAAAAAACGTATCAAAACTTTTCACAGGAGAATCATTTATTAGGATTGGCTCATTAGGATCTTTGACATCAATAATAATATGTTACATGTACCATTACCTATTGATCCTTATTTATTTGGATGACATTTCCAAGGTAGCCATAATTGTGACCAATCAATGGAGAAATAACCGTTCAAATGTTGCGACCAATCCCTGCTTAGAAATAAACGATAAACCTAAGGTATATCAACAACAACAATGCCAATTATCTAATGAATCCCATGATTAGAGGAGAGTATAATATGTATATCATTTAATTCTCCCACAACCTTAACATTTGTGCGATCAAGATGGATAATTTTTTCCTCAGATGGCTTAATGTCAACATTCAATTTATCACAGATAGAAAGAGGCATAATATTAGAATATGCTCTAGAGTCAACCATACAATTATGCATATTCCTGTTATAAATTTCAAAAGTAAGTAAGAAGGGAGGAACATTATCCTTCTTTGTATGTGTAGGCCTATCACATTTTTGTCAAAATTTTCCAATTCATTATTTTGAGTTGCCTTCTTCATTTTACCAAAAAAATCAACCAAACTTTACTGAGATTTCTACTGTATTAGTGGAAATTTCAATAACTAAAAAATTTACATGTTGGATTTTAATCTTTTGGGATCTTTAATAAGATCATATTCTAAATCTGGGATAACAAGGTTTTTGGAAGTTTCTTCCTATTTTTTCACATTTTTATTTTTAATAGACGTAGAATTATGGGATCATCAACAATAGTCTTGCCACAAGTGTTGTAAGGATGCTGATTCGTGAAATATTTTTTATAGTATTTTTAAAACATATCATGGGTTAGATTAGCAAAGTGGCCCATTGTAGGAGGGGATTAATCTTCATCATCATACATATATACTCCTTCCTCACCCTCATTTGGTTCATTTGTTTTCTCACTAGAAGATGAGTCAATCCATAATATCAAAGCTTAAAGAATATTCTCTAATCCTTCAACATTTAATCCTTCAGTAGGTGGAGTAGATTTAGGTGGAAAATTATTCTTTAAAGGTAGACTAATGTTTCATCTATTAGATGGCCCTTCTCTTTAGTTATTTTTAAGGTCAAAATTTTAATTTGATAAATTTTTAAGGACCTTTTGGAGGATCTTAATATCTAGGGCTCCTTTTTCTTTCTTAGTTGGAAGTGGTTTAGAGAATGACTCAGATTTCATTCAAGAGGAGGATGACTGATCACCTTTAGTGTCAGGAATAGTATTTAGACTAAGCATATCCTTTTCAACAACAATGGATTCCTCAAAGGCCTCTTGGAGAGATTCCTTTTGGGCTCTTTTCACCCACATGGCAATGGTGAAAAGTAAGGATTTAATATAGTAGGAAACAACAAGGTTTTCCACAGGGATGGAGTCATTAGGATTCTTATTATTCAAAGTTATAAAACTCACGTTAAAGTATACGATCCTTTCCTTTTGGTCCATTTTCATGTTAGGTAATTCCATCACCAACACTTTTGGAGTTTTATCAAGCTCAACTTTTTGTATATATGTAGTCTTAATTTGACTCCATGAGGTCATACTTTGAGGTTTCTAGGAAAAGTACCATGTTGAGGCCTTATCCTCAAAGGTATATGGGAACAACCTATAGAAAAAATCTTCACGTTTTACACTCTTTTTTCTAAGAGCTAACATAAAGCTTCTAATATGATCATCTGAAGGTTGCTTGGAATTAGGGTCAAATTTTGGGATAAATTTTTGAGGATTTATGGGTAAAGGGTGCTGCCGACCTGGTACAAAAATTTCATCCTGATCAAGCCATGGGGTTGTGGGGTTATTCCCTAGGTTATTTCCTTAAGTATATACTTGGTTGTTTTCCATGTGTGGAGGACCTTGTGAATTGGTTGATTCTTTTGATGAATAATTTTCTTCATCAGAGAAATCCTCACTAGAAGAAGAGGAAGATGATCTAGGTGGTAAAGGTGGTGGAATAGATCCTCCTAAAAGAGTAGGATTTGGTTGTGTAGGTTCACTAATAAGTAACTCGAGATCTGTTTGAATAGGATTAATTCGACCAGTCAATATATCATGCAATCTATCATTAAATGTACTTGTACTTTGAGAATTTTTTGGCTGGGATCAAGGACAAGGGGATCTTCTAGTTGTAAATAAATTGTTGTCACAAGATGTTGGGATAATTGTCACTCAAAAAATCTATCCCTTTTCAATATTCTTAAGCTGTAATATTCCTAATTAGCTTTCAACTATTTGGAATATTAATTTTTTCTTTTGCTAATAAGATAGATGAATATGTGGGTAAAGAGACCCATAAATATCTTTAGTAGGAATAAAACCACCTCTAATGTGAATGTGGATCATTATATTAGCTGAATAAAGCACTTTTGGGTGTGAATAGGGGCTAAAGCATGAGGACAGGGTCAAGGTTGACCAAATCAACAACGCTGTCACAGAGGTAGTGGAGAGTTAATGGAGGATATCACAATTATGATGGAGTGCATGCATGAGAGTAGCATATTTAATGAGTGGGACCTAGGGTGAGGAAGCTTACCAAGAATATAAGGAAGGGGATGACATCCATAGAGGGCATTCTGATTGTTTTTTATGTTTGGTATTTTATGACTTTCTGCATGCTTCAGCTGTTTAACAGAGTCTGTTGTGATGTTTAGCACAAGGGTGTTTACAAGCGGAAATCCCACCCTCATCTTCAGGGGACTTAAAGTGCCCTCTCAGGAGAGGTTCACAACGCTCCATTTCCGCTATCCAGCATTAGGCCAAGCTTCAACCATTATGCATAATGCAGTCTCCTTCAGGATTGTGTTGTTTTGCAGGGTAGTATCAGTGGAGGGTTGATAGATCGAGTTTCTGAGCTTGTTTTCTAGTGAGGGGAGAAACCATTCATCCAAGAGGCTAGCAAGGAGGTTCCTTGATCATTCTTCCACCACCCGACATTAGGCCAAGAAAAAACCATCATCTATAGCGTAGTCTCCTTCAGAAATTGTGTTATTTTGTAAGGGAGTTGCAGTGGAGGGTCAAGTACCCAAGTTCTTGACCTTGTTTTCAAGTGAGGGGAGCAACCCTTCATCCAAAAAGTTAGTGATGAGGGGTATCAGACATTCTTACATCAGATCAGCCACCTCCCAATAGTTAACTAGTTGAAAAGCGTTATTTAACCCTAGGGATGCTTTTTTCATTTTGTGTATTTTTGGAAACCCTTTCTGGGTTGTCTTGGAATTGTGCTTGGGATCTTAGATCTCTGATCTCGACACTTTTTGAGAATTATATCAGAAGATATTTGTATTTCCATTTTATAGCAGTAGTTAAACTCACTAGGACTGCACTATCATGGTCCTCCGACATTTTAAGTAGCAACAACATTTCATGTTTGAATGTATTTGATCATTTGAGGCTTGTCTTGCCTAGCTTGAGTGCCTTTTCCCTCAAGATATTGTACTTATTTGCTGCTGATATACATAATGAAATGGATCTATGATTTTCTCATGTTTTGATGTATTGATATTTGCTACAATTTCTAGTTTATGTTCAATATTCTTGTTTTTCCTGTTTTGGAATATTACAGTGGTATCGGAGCATAATCGTGGCTTAGCTTGTGGGGCACTACATCTATAAATCTAGAGCAATGGATAAAAGAAAATTTCCAAAAATTATTCTTCAAACTATGCAGGTTATTTCCAGAGAAATCGAGGAGATGAAGATGGAAATACATAAAGATACCCCAAGAAGGTCTCAACATGGAGAGAGTTCTGACACCTCACATTATTGGTGTGATAAATGAACATTACAACTAGATCCACAACGCTCCACCATGCCTACATTCCTAGCAATAGGAAATGAGGTAGGATGAACATAAAAGGAGGGGACTCTTGGTGATTATCTCCTAGAATATGAATCTCAATCTCAGAGGTTGAAAGAAAATCTAAAATTACAAGGGTTCTATCAGATCAAGGATAATAGAAGACACAATAATCACAATAGAGGTAGAAGGTACATGCAGGACAATGGTCTGCAACATACTTTGGGAAGATTATTTCTGCCTGCTTTTGATGGGTCACCTAAGTGCACAACCAAGGATTGGGTAGATAAATTAGACATCTATTTCCAGCTAATCTGAGTTTTAGAGATGAAGGCCATTAAGATTGCAGCGTTTCACTTTGAAGGTGAAGCACATGAGTGGTGGTTTCATGGCCTATCTACATTGGGGCATGCCAGTATAACTGCTTATGCAGAATTTATATAGAGGTTGGTAGAAAGATTTGACTGAAGAGATCCAGAAGCTCATTTTGTTGAGCTAGCTAAGCTCAAGCAGTCAGGAGATCCAGAGACTTATATCTCCGAATTCCTAAAACTTTTAGTCATGGTGCCAGATATATCTGTAGCTAGAAGGGTGTGTATTTTTATTGATGGGCTAGCAAATCCTTTACATAAGTTGGTAGAATCCACTAGACCAAATATGCTCTAGGATTCTAGTGAGAGGGTTAGAGACTTTAAAAATACTTTGTCAAGGGCAAGAGCCCCCCTTCAGCAAGAGTTCTCCTGTCAGTCAAAAGGGGAATCTATGCAGATTCATCCCTCAAGAGAGGACCAAGACAAAGGGTCTTTTAGTGATGATGAGGTATTCTACAATAATGATGACGAGGAAGAGGAAGATCTAGAAGGAGATACCATCATTGTAGCACCAGGAGGAGATCCACCACCACCTGGAGGTGAAAATGGAGTAATTGATCCAACTATCGGAGCCCTTGCATCCTTGCAGGGAGTTCCAAACAATATAACATTGGGAGACCAAGGCACAGTCCAGGAACAACATGTGTCGGTATTGATAGACAGTGGGACTACCCACAATCCTATTGATGCCCAACTAGTGCAGAGGGGAGACAAACCCACTAGTGATTCTGAAGGATTCTTAGTTGTGGTCCCTGAGACTAAGCAGTGGGGGAAGTGTGTTCCGGCATTGACTATGACTTTGAGGAAATACACCCTGATAGATCACTTCTTTGTGGTCAAGACCCATGACACCAATATGATAATGGGTGTGCAGTGGATGATTACACTGGGGGAGGTCACTACAGATTGGGAGGTCTTGCAAATGGCATGGATAGACAAGAAGAGTGGTAATCATCAAAATATCAGGGGCATGCACACCTATCCACCTAAGGAAGTCCCCACACAGAAGATGGAGATTGATTTACACAGAAGAAGCCAAGACAAATTAGTTCACTCAGATATGCAGTTTACTCTGGACCATGATGTTTTATTATTTAGAGGCATTCCACTAGGGAGGCCTCCAGATAGGAAGTTGTTTAAAGAGTTCTCACAACAAGTGACACCACTCACAGATCTGGCTAATAGGAGAGCCTTGTATGGGACCAAAAAAATGCAAAGGGCCTTTGATTGGCTTGAGGAGGAGATGAATATTTTTTCGGTATCAGTATTACCGACTCTCACCAAACCTTTTTCATTGAAAGGTGATGCTTCATGAGTGGATGATGGCACAAGTATGGTGCAAGAGGGCTATTCCGTAGCCTTTGAGAGTCAAAATATACTTCCACAATGGAAGGAGTCTGCCATATATGGTAGAGTGTTTCTAGTCTTCATACATGCATTGAACAAACTTAGAAGGTTTTGGATGGGCAAAATATTCCAAGTGAAGATTGGCCACCATGAAATTCAATCTTTTCTTGAGCAGAAAAAACTGAAAGAGAGGCATCAAAAGTGGGATAGAAGTACTCCGACATGTGAATTTGGCATTGATCATGTCAAAGAGGGGAGCTATGAGGTGACGTGTGCCTTATTACAAAAACCAGTAGCACTATCATTGAGGGATATATATCCATATTGGGAGTCCCAGCTATTGGTGGAGTATTCAAAAAACCACTTCACATGTGAAGTACATGATGGACATGCTACCGATGAGAGGTATAGAGTGGTGGATGGAGTCATCTATTACCAGGGTCAGGTCTTCTTGACTAGAGATCCCAAGCTCAAGAGGAAGATACTACATGTAACACATGACTCACTCCTTTTCGATCACCAGGATTTCATCAGGAAATATCAGGCCATTTGGGAGAGATTCTCATGGGAGGGTCTCAAGAAGGATGTGCTTCAACATATGAAGGAATGCGTAGTTTTTTTGAACAATGAGGAGGAGGGAAACGACCAGCCTACAAGGTTGTTACCGCCATTTAATCTTCTAGGAGAGAGATGAGAGCTCATCTATGGACCTCATCACCAACTTGCCAAAAGTACATGGTAAGGGTTGTGTCTTTGTACTTATTGATCAACTAAAAAAGTATTTGCATTCATTTTCCATTTATTTATAGTACATTTCTCCACAACGGGGCAAGCCTCTCCTTGGACTTGATGGTCTTCTTAAGACAAAAAATAGTGACAGAGCTAGCCCTTTCTTGTATGGATTTGGGAAAGTATTGTTCTATTTTGGGTATAATCAGTTGACACCCCATGCCATTTAGTACTCCCAAGTTGATGAGCAGACATGCACAACAAGGAAGTGGTTGGGGAGCTACTTGCCACATTATATTCATGGGCAAAAAGGAGCCAAACTGCGTTGGTTCCACTTGGGGGACTATTGTCACCACTTGACATTTCATATGGAACTCAATATATTTCTCATTTTGGTTCCATATGGAGATGATGTTATATTCACTATATGCAGAATGACTTGGGAAAGCAAGGTTCCTAGAACCAAAGATTGGATCCTAGAGAGCCAGGATGTATTCTGGTCTCTTAAGGACAACATTTCTGCAGCCCAAGAATAACAGGAGTCCTACACATATCATAAATGGAGAGAGAGACAACTTGGGGTAGACAATTTTGTCTATCATTTTCAGCCATACAACTCCTCTACATTGCAGAAGCAGGGGATTGGTTAGCTTCTCTATGGGCCACACATGGTGATCCATCTTGTTGGGAGAGTAGCATATGGATTGGAGCCTATCATTGGGATTAAGATCCCTAACATTTTTCATATCTCATGCCTTAAGAAGGCCATTAGACAACATTTAGTTGCCTCCATGGATCTCCCACTTCTTTATGATGTGATCCATTTGGTTTTATCACCAAAGGATAACTTGGACACTTGGGAGGGGTAGCTAAGGGACAGATTGATTGAAGAGCATCTGGTTCACTAGAGGAGTTTATTAGATGAGGATTCCATAGGGGAAGAAGATGAGATTTTGCAGTAGTCATCCTTGCAGTTGCTTGAGGACAAGCAACATTTGGGAGGGGAGGACTATAATATTCCTAATTAGCTTTCAACTAGTTGGAATATTAATTTTTGCTTTTGCTAATAAGATAGATGAAAAAGTGGGTAAAGAGACCCATAAATCTATTTAGTAGGAATAAAAACACTTCCAATGTGAATGTGGATCATTGTATTAGCTGAATAAAGCACTTTTGAGTGTGAATAAGGGCTAAAGCACGAGGACAGGGTCAAGGTTGACCAAATCAACAATGCTACCATGGAGGTAGTGGAGAGTTAGTGGAGGACATCGTAGTTATGGTGGAGTGTATGCATGCGAGTAGCATCTTTAATGAGTGGAACCTAGGGTGAGGAAGCTCACCAAGCATATAAGGAAGGGGATGGAAACCATAAAGGGCATTCCGATTATTGTTTATGTTTGGTATTTTATGACTTTTTGCATGCTTCAACTGTTTAGTGGAGTTTGCTGCGCTGTTTAGCATAAGGGTGTTTCTGAGCGGAAATCCAACCCTAATCCGCGGGGGAATTCGAGTACCCACTTAGGAGAGGTTTATTGAGCTCCATTTCCACTATCTGACATCAGGCCAAGCTTCAGCCATTATCCATAGCATAGTCTCCTTCAGGATTGTGTTGTTTTACAGGGCAGTAACAGTGGAGGGTTGATAGACCCAGTTTTTGAGCTTGTTTTCTAGTGAGAGGAGAAAACCTTCATCCAGGAGGCTATCAAGGAGGTTACTTGACCATTATTCCACCATACATAATTATGCCAAGCATCAACCATCATCTACAGTGCAGTCTCCTTCAGAACTACATTATTTTGTAGGGGAGTTGTAGTGGAGTGTGAAGTACCCAAGTTCTTGACCTTGTTTTGCAGTGAGGGGAGAAACCCTTCATCTGGAAAGTTAGTGAGGAGGGGTATCAACTATTATTAAATTAGATCAACCACCTCCCATAAGTTATCTAGTTGTAGAGCATTATTCAACCCTAGGGCTGCATTTTTCATTTTGTGTATTTCCAGAAACCCTTTCTGGGTTGTCTTGGAATTGTGTTTGGGAGCTTAGATCTATGATCCCAACACTTTTTGAGCATTATATTAGTAGATATTTGTATTTAATTTTTCCAGAAGCAGTTACACTCACTAGGACTGCACTGTCATGGTCCTTTGACATTTTGAGTAGCATCAACATTTCATGTTTGAATGTATTTGATCATTGGAGGCTTGTCTTGCCTAGCTTGAGTGCCTTTTGCCTTAAGATATTGTACTTATTTGCTGCTGTTATACATAATGAAATGGATCTATGATTTGATCATGTTTTGATGTATTGATATTTGCTTCAATTTCCAGTTTATGTTCAATATTCCAGTTTTTCCTGTTTTGGAATATTACATAAGCTCTAGCAAATACCTCGTGGGAATTCTGTATCAAATTTTCAATTTCATATCTAATTAATGAAGGTGTATGGATAAAAACTTCACTGGTGTTCTCAGGATGAGAGGGTGGTGTAGAAGTTTGATTTGAATGAGAGGTGGTAGAGGTTTCACTCGAAGAGTGACTACAAGGAATGAGTTGTTGGAGGTTCAAACCCTCTCAACACCATTTGTTGATGAGCATAAATGGCCACTCGTCAACAAGAGGATACAACTTAGAACAAGTCTCTTTAAATAACCCAAGTAGTTTGGCGTGGTTGTTCCTGAAGGTTTTAATGGCTTCGTTATCTAAATATTTCCTTCTCTTATGAGAAAGAAATATTTAAAGTTCTCCTAAGTACTGTACGTGAATATTTACAATTGACTAGGTTAAAAAATATGTTCAAATATACAATTGGTAGAACCACCAGAAGAAAACTCAAATTAATATGAAATGGTAAAAATTTTAAAAAATGATTTAAATTATATACTAAAATAACAATTCATAATTATAAAATAAAAAATGAATTTTAATGCAAAAGTAGTTGAATAACAATGAGAAAGAACATAACTATACTAAGTGGTTTTTAATTAATTAATAAACTTATTCTACTTTCTCTTTAAATAAAAATAATCATTCATTTTATATAAAGTAGAGACATCTGTTCATACGAAATGAAAAACACAAAAATAAATCAAGAAAGCAAAACAATCTCGTTTCTAATTCTATTTATATATAAAAAAACACATATGTAACAATATGAATTTATGAAAAACACTTCATAAGTTAAAAATGTACATAATACAAAACCAATTTATAAGTCTTATTGATTCAAGAAATAACTTGATTTGAAATCCAAACAAACAGAATCATTTAAAGATGGGCAAACAAATTATTATTCTTAACATTAACTCTATGAAACATAGTGATATTATTTAAATTTCAACACTTCTTGAGTTACAATAAAAAAACCACTGGAATGTATATGGGTAACAATGAAATATTAGAAATAACACCACTAGATATTTATATTAAAGACATTTAATATGAAAATTTAAATAAAATTGTATGAAATTTCAATGTCTATATATATATATATATCACAGTCCCTATAATATTGGTATCAACATTTATGTCATAAGTTTTTACCTCCTAGATCATATAAAAAATAATTGAAAAATAAATGGCCACACAACTACATAGACTACTTGTAGGATAACACACAAATGCAATCAAAAAGTAATATCTATCTAGAATAGTGGCTACATAATATGTAAATCTGTAGCTACCATTAACAAACTAATAAATAATTATTCGTATCTTTTAAAAGTTATGAAATTAGAAAATCATTGACCCAAACATTAATCATTTTTGTTAATCTATGAAATCATGATTAACATTTATTTTTTTCTTATCATGAGTTTCCTCTACTACCTTTTTGCCATTAGGAAGCTTTTCTTGTAGCAACTTTGTCAAAATTTCCTTCAAACCTTCCATTTTTTCTTCAAATCTTCCATGTTTCCTTTCAGTTCTGCTTCTATACCTTCCATGCAATTCTTCAACCCATCCATGTCTGATTTTAAACCATTCATGTCACCTTTTAGTTCTTCTTTGGTTGCTCTTTGTGAGAGCGAAAATTGTTGCACTTGGTCCCATAGTTTTGATATATCATGCTGCACTTATTCCTTTTCATGTGTGATAGTAGAGTTTTCTGAGGGCTTAATAGGTGCGGAATTATTTTTGGGAGGCATTTTAGATATTGATATCAATGCTTCAGTTTTCCCTTGGAATCACTTTAAACTGATTTTTCAAAGAATAGTTATGCAATTTTAAGAACAATTTACATACCTTTTTCTTTCTTTTGAGGAGCTCAATATTGAAACTGATGTGTCTATGGGATTTTGGATCCCAAATATTTGAACTTAGGTCATGTATTATCCCTCTGAGTCTTATTTCCAATGCCACAAGTCTAAGCTAATTTAGATTCTTCAAGATAAAGTTATGCCCAATCTCCCACAATGACCTAATTATGGAATGGTTCAGTAGAGTGAAATTGTACGACGTGCCACGTGTCCTATTTTGACCTTCGGCTCTGAAATCAATACAAAAGAAACTAAAGTCCATGAAATTTTGGATAATTTTTATAGAATTCCAATCCAATGCCTGAAATGAAAGTTATGATGATTTTCCTTCGATCACCTGTTTGAGATGAAATTCTGGAGCCTGCAAAAACCCTAACTTCCTCAGATCATATCTCTAAAAATATAGTGAACTAAGATATGAAATTTTTACACGAGGTTCATCAAGATTTCATATCCACGTGGTAAAAATTTCATCTTATAAAATCCTCGTAGAAAACAAGTTATAGCGAAAATACCAAGATGACATGTTTGAAGAAGAAAAATACTAGAATCCCAAGTTATAATACCAAATGTTATGAAACCAGCTCACAAAATAGAAGAAAAGATAGATCAACAAATTAGAAATCAACCTCTTCGAGGGGGAATATCCTTTACATTACATAAATGAAAAATTCTTGGATGATACAAATGATAAATCCTCCTTTCTATATATATATGATTCCAAGGGGTCACAATATAATCCTAGCCGACATAACAATAACAATGTAAGGGAACAACAATAACAATAGAGGGCTTCTATGGGGCACAATAATAACAATATGGGGACTACATGGGCACAAAAATAACAATAAGGGGGCTACACTAACAATAAAAATAAGGGGATACACTAGTATTATAGAGACCTAGCATTGTCCTTGGTGTTGAATGGATCCACACACTGCGTTTTATCAAAATGGATTTCCAGGAGTTATAAATGAGCTTTAAGCAGAAAAAATACACTCATACACTGCGAGGAATCTTGGAAGGTTCTCCTACTATGATCAACTCACATTTAATAAAAAATATTTTAAAAAAGGGTCATCCTGGTATAGTAGAAAAATTTAATGCCATTCATGCCATTGAATCCACTCCTCCCATCTATCCCAATATGAAAAAGGTATTAGATCACCACTAGTGGGTTTTTGAAAAACCTAAGGAACTCCCACCCTCTAGGGGTGAACATGATCATAACATCCCTTTGCTTCTGGGTACCCAACCGCCAGATGTTTGCCCATACTGATATCCTTTTGCACAAAAGAATGAAATTGGGAAAAACATCAAGGAACTCCTCGAATCCGGTCTTATTCATCCCAACACCAACCCTTATTCATCTCTGGTGGTCATGGGTCTAAATAAATACGGTGAATGGCACATGTGTCCGAACTTTAGGGCCCTTAACAAGTTCACTATTAAGGACAAGTTTCCTATCCCAATAGTTGATGATCTTATTGATGAATTGCACGGTGCCAAATTTTTTACCAAGCAAGATCTCCGCTTTGGCTGTCACCAAATAAAGATGAAGGAAGTTGGCATTCCAAAGACAACTTTCCGAACTCATGAAGGCCATTTTTAATTACTGTTCATGCCATTTGGTCTATGTAATACAGCATCCAATTTTCAGAGTGTCATGAACCACCTTTTGAAACCATGTCTCAGAAAATTTGTTCCTATATTTTTTTATTACATTCTCATCTATAACATAACATGTGACCCTCACCTTCAACATGTTGACCAAATATTTTAACTGCTCCAAGATCATAAACTATTTGTCAGATTATCCAAGTTTTCCTTTGGCATGGAATAATTAGAGTATTTGGGACACATTATGGCCATGAAAGAGTGAGTGTTGATTCAAAAAAAATCCAGGCAATGCAAGTTTGGCCCCACCAAAAACCTAAGAGTTTTAGAAGATTCTTTGGTCTCATGGGATACTATCTCAAATTCATCTGAAATTACGGATTCATTTCCTGATCCCTTACTAATATTCTCAAGTAAAAATCATTTCTTCGGACTGAAGTAGCTCAACATGCCTTTTTGACTCTCAAACATGCCATGTGCTCCACTCTAGTATTGGCTCTACCATACTTTGCAAAACCTTTTGTGATTGAATATGATGCTTCAGGTACATGCATTGGCGCAATATTAATGCAAGAAGTTAGATCATTGGATTTCATGAGTCAACAACTCAGTGGAAAGAATTTGGGTCAATCTACATATAATAAAGAAATGATGACCATATTACATGCAATAGACCATTGGTGACCATGTGTAACGGCTCAAAAAAAGAGAAAAAGAGATATTCCGCCTTAGAAATAAGCCACTTCGAGGGGGCAACCTCCAATACATTACATGAATGAACAATTCTTGGATGATACAATTCTAAAACCTCCTTTCTATATATAGGAGTCCATGGGGCCATAATGTAATCCTAGTGGGCCACAATGTAATCCTAGCCGACCTAACAATAATAATTTAAGGGCACAATAATAACAAAATGGGGTTACAAGGGTACAACAATAACAATAAGGGGTTTACACTAACAATAATAAGGGGCTATACTAGTGATATAGGGACCTAACATGCCCCTCTCCTTCAAAAAAAGTGTTGTCCTCAACACTTGAGTAGCTCTGGGTGCTTCTGTATAAAATTCTCATCCTCCCATGTAGAATCTTCGGTGGGTAAGTTCTTCCACTTGATGAGATACTCTGAAATTGATCGATTCCGTAGTTGTCGAGTTCTTTTTTCCATGACTGCTTCAGGTTCCAATATGATTTCCCCTTCCCCATCAAGTTCTGGCAATACTGTTTGAACTGGAAGATTTTCACCTATAACCTTCTTTAAGCATGAAACATGGAAAACTGGATGTACTCGCGAAGAAGGAGGAAGCTCCAATTTGTATGCCATAGTACCAATCTTTTGCAACACCTTGTAAGGACCATAGTACTTTGGCGATAATTTATTATCCTTCTTTGCTTTCTTGAGGGACATTTTTTTGTATGGTTGTAGCCGTAAAAATACCCAATCTCCTACATCAAAACTTCTCTCGCTGCGATGTTGATCTGCCTGTTGTTTCATTCGATTTTGTGCCAAATTCAGGTTATCCTTTAAGAGTTGGAGAACTTCTTCCTGATGCTCGATGTGATCTTCCACTGCTTGAACCTTCGAATTTTCCCTTAAAGATGATGTGATGGATGGTGGATGATATCCATAAAGTGCCATAAATGGGGTCATTTTTGCTGCGGTATGGAAGGAAGTGTTATACCACCATTCAGCGAGAGGTAACCACTTGACCCATTGTGTTTGTTTATCGGATACAAAACAACGAAGATATCCTTCCAAACATTTATTTACTATCTCAGTTTGACCATCAGATTGAGGATGATAAGATGAGCTATGAGCTAATTGAGTACCCAAACAAGAAAATAACTCCGTCCAAAAGTTTCCAGTAAAAATGGGATCTCTGTCGCTCACAATAACCCTTGGGCTTCCATGTAGCTTTTGAATTCTGTCCATAAATGTAGTAGCAACTGTACTTGCTTTAAATGGATGAGATAAAGCACAAAAGTGTGCATACTTGTTAAGTCTATCAACTACCACCATGATGACACTCTTTCCTTCGGACTTAGGTAAACCTGTGATAAAATCCATTGAAATCTCCTCCCAACGTTGACTTGGAATGGATAAGGTTGTAGAAGTCCCGGGGTCTTAATTGTCTCAACTTTATTCTGCTGGCAAACCAAACATTCCGTCACAAACTTTTGAATATCAGATTTAAGGCCATCCCAAAAAAATTCTTTCTTCACCATGTGGTAAGTTTTTAAAAATCCCGAGTGTCCTCCTAAAGGAGAAGTGTGCAATTCCAGAAGAATCTTTTGTTTTAGATGGGAATTCTTACAAAGATATAAGCGATCTTTGTACCATAAGGAATCATTTTTCCAACTAAATGTATCGGATGTACTAGGATCTTGCTGCAACTTTTGAATGAGTATCCATACATCTTTGTCCTTCTTCCATTCATCTCTTGCTTCAGTTATCCAATCTGGTTGGATAATAGAAATGGCACAAAGCAATGCTTCCACCTCTTCATTCTTTCTTGAGAATGCATCTGCAACAACATTCAACTTTCCTTTTTTGTAGATTATTTCAAAGTCATAACCCAACATCTTTGTGACCCATTTTTGCTGTTCTTCTGACGATAGTTTTTGTTCCAAAAAGTGTTTAAGACTATCATGATCAGTTTTTACCTTGAAGTGTCTTCCCATTAGGTAAGTTCGCCATTTCTTTAGTGCATGCAGTATTGCTAACATTTTCTTCTCATAAATAGGTTTCTGTAAATACTTTCCTTTGATTGGACGACTTTCAAAAGCAATGGGTCTTCCTTCCTGCATTAAAATTGCACCAATTCCATTTCCTGAGGCATCACATTCCACAATAAAGGTTTTTGTGAAGTCTGGCGTAGCTAAGACCGGTGCTAGGCACATTGCCTCTTTAAGATGTTCAAAGGCCTTAGTTCCTTCAGGAGTCCATGAAAATGCATCTTTCTTCAATAATGTTGTTAGAGGTGCTGCTATTCTCCCATAATTCTTAACTTCCATTCCTTAATGGCTTCAATTTTGTTAGGATCTACTTTCACACCCTCGTGAGATATAATATGACCCAGATATTCCACTTCTTGTACTCAAAAGAAAAATTTGGATGTTTTTGCATATAATTGTTTCTCCTGCAATAGTTTGAGCACCCTGTCAACATGTTCAACATGATCCTTCCAAGACCTGCTGTAGATTAGTATATCATCAAAAAATACTAGCACAAATTTTCTAAGGAAGGGTTTGAAAATGGAATTCATCAACCCTTGAAATGTAGAAGGTGCATTGGTAAGCCCAAAAGGCATGACCAAAAATTCATAATGACCCTCATGAGTTTGAAATGTTGTTTTTGGAATATCTTCAGTCTTCATTCTAATTTGATGATATCCTCAACGAAGATCCAACTTGGTAAAATAAATTGCTCCATGTAATTCATCCAATAATTCATCAATCACAGGAATGGGAAATTTATCTTTAATGGTGAGCTTATTGAGCTCCCTACAATCCGGACACATTCGCCATGATCCATCCTTCTTGTGTACCAATACTACAGGAGCAGAGAAAGAACTTTGACTAGGTTGAATTATACCCGCCTCTAACATTTCTGCAATCATACGTTCAATTTCGCTCTTTTGGAAGTAAGGATGTCTATAAGGCCTGATGTTTGGAGGAACACTTCCTGGAATCAAATGAATAGCATGATCATGATCACGAATAGGTGGGAGTCCTTTGGGAGTTTCAAACACCTTGGAATGATTGTCCAAGACTTGTTGGAGATCTGCAGAAATAGATGATTTTGATGTCGGAACTTCTAGCGAGCATAATTGTGCAATTACACCTCGTTGTTCTTTCTTTAGAAGCTTTTTCATGACATTAGAGCTTATTATCCTTCCCGGCTTCCCTTCAATACCCCGTAATTCGACTTCCTTTCCTTCTGAAAAAAAATTCAAGAAAAGTTCTTGAAAATTAAAAGCTACCGTCAACAAAGATTGTAACCATTGTACTCCTAATACAACATCAGCACCTCCCATAGGAATGGAAAGCATTGGACTAGTCGACACATATTCCCCCATGGTTAGCTTGATATTATGGCATTTTCCAGAGAAATTTATAGTTCCTCCATTTGCAACCATCAATTGACATTCTGGTGCTGGGTATAGGAAACAATTTAATTCCTTGGCTACCTTACAATGAATAAAATTATGGGTGCTACCTGAATCAATCAACACTATTACCTTTTTCTTCTTGATTTTTCCTTTTATCTTGAGAGTTTGAGGAGTGGTAATCCCTGCCAGTGCATTACACGATATGGTCGGATTCATTTCTTCCTCTTCTGGCGCTGGTTCCTGGTGTATATCCTCTTCTTGTTCATTTTCTTCTTCCTCTTCACAATCTATGTAAAATAATTTCTTCTCAGCACACTTATGACCTTTAGTGTATTTTCTATCACAACTGTAGCAAAGCCCTTTTTCTCTTTTTTCTTCCAATTGATGTGGTGTCAACCTTGTAGGTTGTGGAAATCTAGGCGTAGCCACACTTCCATCTTTATAGAATTGAGTGGTAGGCTTCCTTGTTGCCATAATTTTACATTCAACTTTTCTTGCCAACTTGAATGCCTTCTCCAATGAATCAGGTTCCAGAATGCGAACTTCATGTTGAATGTTATCCTTTAAAGTGCCTATGAAGATATCAATCTTGTGTTCTTCTGGAATATCAGTTACCCTTATATTCAATTTTTGGAAGTCCTCAATGTGCTGCCCCACTAAACCCTTTTGTTTGAGATATATCAATTGGCTAAAGAAGGTGTTGCTCTTTGTATCCTCATAATGTGCTATCATTTCCTCCGTAAAAATTGGCCAAGTGACAATTTTTTTACGGGAGCAAAGCCATCGATACCATACAAATGTATTTTGTTCTAAATGCAAAGTTGCAATGTGTACCTTTTGTGTGTTTTGCACATTATGGAGATCAAAATATTGCTCCATCTGTAGTATCCATGTTACAGGATCCTTTCCATCAAAATTCCTCATATCCATTTTTGGAATATGGTGGTTCTTCCCGCCAACATTAGAGTTTATGAAATCACGATTAACATTTATTTTGTTCTCATCATGAGTTTCCTCTACTATATTTTCACCATTAGAAAACATTTCTTGTATCAACTTTGTCAAACCTTCTATGTCTGCTTTTAGATCATAATGTTGAGCTCTCCATGCCGCCCCCATTCCATCCATCTTATCTTCCACACCATCCATCTTAGCTTCCACGCCTTTCTTCAAACCGTCCATCTTCACTTCCACGCCATCCATCTTAGCTTCCATGCCTTCCATCTTCATCACACCTTTCTTCAAAACTTCCATGTCATTTTTTGTTGCTCTTTGCGAGAGCGAAATTTGTTCCACTTGCTCTTGTAATTTTGATATGTTATGTTGCCATTATTCGTCTTCATGAGTCATAGTAGAGCTTTCTAAAGGCTTAATGGGTGTTGAATTTTTTTTAGGGCCCATTTTAGAATCCAATAATGGATACCTATTCTTTTACTTGCTTTGAGGAGCACGATATTGAAATTGAATTATCTCTGTAATTGAAAATCTTCGATATCTCAAATTCAGCCCTGTAGTAGCCCTCTGAAGTTTCTTTCAAATGCCACAGGTCTGACCTGATTTGGATTCTCCAAGACAAATTTGTGTCCAATCTCCCACAATGACCTAATTATGGACTGGTTCAGTAGAGTGAAATTTTACGACTTTCCACGTGTCACTGTTTCGTCCTTCAGCTCCGAAATTGATAGCCAAGAAACTAAAGTCCATGTACTTGTGACCAATTTTTATAGCACTCCAATCCAATGCTCAAAGAGAGAGTTATGAATATTTTCCACGATCACCTCTTTGAGATGAAATTGCAGAGCTCCCAAAAGCACTACCTTCCACAGATTGGTATTCTCAAAAATATTGGTGAACCAAGCTCTAAAATTTTTTGATATTTTTAGGGATTTCAGCTGCACCATATAAATTTTAGATTCTGAACCTTGTGTAGAAACAAATTTATAGCGAAAATACCACGATTGCATCTATTTACGAGCTTGGAAAGACCCAACTTCCACGATGATATCTTTAAAAATGTTGCGAATCAAGTTTCGAAATTTTTAGAAAATCTTTCTTGTGATTTCAGTTTTCCGACACCCCAAAATTTTATTTGAATCTTCGTAGAAAACAAGTTGCAGTGAAAATGCTACGTATGACCTATTTGGAGCATGAAAACCCTAGAATCCAAAGCTCTGATACCAAATGTTGTGTAACCAGCTCCAAAAATAGAAGAAAAAAGATATCAATGCCTCAAAAATAAGCCACTTCGAGGGGGCAACCTCCAATACATTACATAAATGAAAATTTCTTGGATGACACAATTTACAAAACCTCCTTTCTATATATAGGAGTCCATGGGGCCATAATGTAATCCTAGTGGGGCCACAATGTAATCCTAGCTGACCTAACAATAATAATTTAAGGGCACAATAATAACAAAATGGGGGTTACAAGGGTACAATAATAACAATAAGGGGGTTACACTAACAATAATAAGGGACTATACTAGTAATATAGGGACCTAACAGATATTTACATTTAAAGATCAAGGCAGTTAGGATAGGGAAATCCATAGAGCTAAAAACAATAGATGACTTGATATCATGCTGCAAACTTTATGGGATCAAAGTACAGCGCCTGTTATGCAAATTTTACTTGCAAAACCTAATACTTGAAAATGACTGTGAATCAAACCCTAGCTCTTTTATTGGAGATGTTCAGTTTCAGGCATTCATTTCCTTTGCTATAAATCGATTAAAATGGCTTAAAGCTTATAACGTCTTTAAAAGCCAGGAAAATGGATTAGATCTATGGGTCAGAAGTGAACCTCAGAACCTACTTCAATTTTGGGCTAGACAGAAAAGTTTGAGGACAAAGAAAGGCGTTACCCAAACTCTAGGGCCTGTCCACAAATCAATCATTTTGAATGGAACAGATTATTTTTCATCCATTGGGAACCAAGCTTATATAGCAGCCAAGGTCCGATGGAGAACCTCAAATCAGAATGTGCAAAATAGGGAACCATTTAATTATAGAAACTTTGGGCTAGCTGCAGACTGTTTCATTTCCTATAGCCATCTTGTTTTAAAATAAGGACCATATTGGTTAGGATGTAGGTTCCGCAGCCCTATTGCATGGTACCCTGCTTCGGACTACAAAGCTATTTATGAACTTCCTGAAGGACAGACAGAACATATTTTTGAGGAATTAGCTGTACTACATGGTTTTAGGCCTATGGATGACAAACCTTATTCGGCTTATTCTTTGACTGCTCTCCATGTGAACTATTGTTTTCATGAGGGCATGAAAAAGATTTAGGGGGGTATGTTGGGTAGTGAAAGAGGTATGAAATTATTGTGTATTTACTCATTCCTTACCATAAATATACTCTTGTTTTCCTTGGAAAGGTAATTTATCATAGAAATTACAATAGAATTGGAAAGGTTCATGATTAATATGAAAAGATGACTAAAGGCTACTTTTTGATTGACAAATAGGAATTCAGAGAGGTGAGCAGTTGTACCAAAGGCGGGGTTGAGAACAATCTAACTGCTACTCCATCAGCGTTGAATCATATCCAGCCAAAGGCAAGGAGATCTGAACAAATAGCCCAGAAAGGACAGTGAATAGCTCGGCCTCAGTCAGCACAAACAGACAAGATGACTAAACACAGAGGAGTGAATCCCTCGGGATCTTTCGATCCTGAGGGATCCTTGTTCAAACTTATCTTGTTCCTTGATTGGTCCGCCGAGATTTGATATATAAAGCCACGTCCTTTAGTGACAAGGGGACGGATTGTTGTTAAAGTAAAGAATTGGTCGAAAGAATTTACATTTTCTCTGTTATATTAACTCTTTGTTTTTAGAGAAACCTATCTGTAAAAATTTATGGTGGTTTAATACAAAGCACGCGTTTTATCTACCTTCTGCAGTTCTGAATTAGCCTAGCATTATTTCACTGGTGTTAAGGGCCCGGCTCTGGTGGAATAACTTCATTGTTTGTATTTTAATCTTTGCTCATTGTCGTATGGAGTGCACTTAATGTTTGTTCTAATTACAGAACTGGTTTATTGTTGATCGGATCAAATACAGAGTCATTGATGTTTCATTTCTTTACAAGAAGCATAATTCGCAGTTCGATTATCTTGCTGTTACTATAAAGCTTCGCTGACTTGTATCTGATTTGAATTGATGTTCCTTTAGTTTATAATCTGTTATAACTGATTGTTGCATGGTGAGAAGCTGTCGACAGAATTGAAGCATAGAAATCTAGTGCCTTGAATATGTTAGAATTGTAATTGTTGTTCATTTCACGTTGATGTTCCATTTCTGTTCATTACTTATTCATAGTATTTGATTAGCAAATAGATGAGTTGTAGTTACATGCTGCTGTTCTTTTTCAGATTGCGTTTCTTTTAAGTTGCTTTCATTGAATCTTCTTTCATTTCAATTGCTTTAAGATCTCCAACTGTAGAGGATAGAGGCTTTTGCTTCCAAGTCCCCAGATTGGTCATCTTGCATCGATTTCTAAGGGAAATATTTACTGCTACTGCATCCCTCATCGATGTTCTGCAAGATTGAACTAGTTTAATCTTTCCATTCATGTCATTGTAATTAGGTTTCTTTCCAAGCATTTTTTACTTTTGTTTTGTACTACATCTTCACAGCATTGCTCTTAGACAATTTCAGCCTCAAACAGAGTACACTCTTGAAATAAAAAGATGCTCTCGGATTGATGATTAATGTAGACTAATTAGGTGTTCAAAAGATACCTTTTGTGACCCAACAGTTGCTCAGACATGAAAGAGACGCTATAGGCACAGAAATTCTTACAACACAAATTTGTCCAGGACAAATATGCCAAGTACGAGCTATTCAAGCGATATGAAACCCTTTTCTGACCTATCCTACCTTTTTTATAGCTTTGGCAAGTGCCCAATGGTAGGGTAAATGCTACTTGGAACTTACCATCAGAAAAATGGTAAAAAATCTCCAGAGATCGCCTCATTAAATGTCGTCCGCCTGCTCCATCCAATGGTATTTTTTTCTTTTTACCTAATTTGACTGTTCCAATGGCTAGTTTTCTCACCCTGGGTGCATTTAGCACATCGTTGTGCTTCTAGCGCACCCTTGCACTTCTAGCACACCCCTGCACTGTGAGCATACCTTCTGTTCTCCCAGAGCACCTACGACATTCTGAGTCTATTCCTTCTAAATTTATTTCCACATCGTCGGTGCACCTCCCCAGGCTTCCAATCCTGTGGCTTTGTGCTACATGGAGCATGGTACCTATTGCACTTACCTTCCTTGGTGGGGCTAGTCCACTTCATACAGCTACTCCAGCCATATATTCATTTGATCTAATATGGTTTGAGGTGACTACCATTGTTGTAGCCGGGTAGCATATCACTGCGCACAGTGGCTAATCACACAGATCCGCCATTTGTGATTTGTTTAACTGTATAGGGCCCAAGACAGTGCTATCAGAACTTCCCTGGATGTCTCTCAAATTGGCTATCATATAGTAGCACTAAATCACCCTCCGCAAAGGACTTTCATCAGATATGTCGGTCGTGCCATGCCTTATCCCGTGCCTTCTAAACCTGCTGATTGAATTTAGCAACAAATCGGTCTTCCTCCAAAGCCACAAGTTGTGCTAAACGCTCCTACATGATATCAGGCTCTGCCATATTCATAAAGGCTGTGATGCGTAGACTAGGAACACTATATTCCATGGGAATAATGGCCTCCTTGCCATAAACCATCCTAAATGGTGTTTTCCCTGTCAATTTTTTGCAGGTGGTGCGATATTCCCAAAGAATAGATGGGATGCGCATGTCCCAGTCATTGCGATCAGTGTTACAAACCTTAGTTAGTGCATTCTCCAAGACCTTATTAAATGCCTCAACTGCTCCATTCACCTGAGAATGATATGGAGTGCTCTTGGCGTGATGGATCTGAAATTCCTCCGTTAAAGCCTGTATAGTCTCATTAACAAAGTGCATACCCCTATCGCTCATGAATATTTTCGAACACCCAAATCTGGTCAGAATCTACTCAAAGATGAAGTGCACAGTGGTATCTGCAGTGTAATCCTTCATCGCTTGTGCTTCAGCTCATCTAGTTACATACTCAGTGGCATTGATGATGTAGCGTGCACCTGTTTTCTTTCCGGGTGGGTTAATAGGTCCTACAAAATTGATGGCCCATTTTTCAAAGGCTTGTAGGACCATCTGCAATTGAAGGGGAATTTCATCTCTACACGATGGCCTTCCCATCTGTTGGAATGTATCGCAGGCTTTAAAATAGTCGTGAGAGTCAATATGCAGGGTAGGCCACCATAGGCAAGCTCTTAAGATCTTCTGTGTCGTTTCTTTCCCAGCGTAGTGACCTCCTGCTACCCCGTCGTGGGATTTTGCAAAGATATGACATCGTTCACACTACAAGATGTACCTGCACAACACGTCATCTCTGCCCACTTATACATATTTCCTATGATGATGGTAAAATCTACAGCATGGGCTACCAGCTCCTTTTGTTGCATTGAATATTCCACATGTGACATGCACGTAGTCAAGAACTGAATGATGTCAGCAAAGTGCACATCAACCACTTTAATAGAAAATAGCTATGCGTTAGGAAACCCTTCCTCTAGGTTGGTGGGTTCCTCAGCACTCTCAATTCGAGACAAGTGATCTGGCCTAACATTAAATTTCCCTGGCTTGACAATGATCTCAAAGTCGTATTCTTGGAAGAGAAAAAGTGATCAGCAGATTTTCCCCCCCAATGCAGCCTTATTCACTAGATACTTCAAAGCCTAATGATATATGAACATTTTGAAGTGCCCTCCCAATAGATAGTGTTGATACTTCTGTAGTGCATAGACCATGGCCAACCCTTCCCTCTCCGTGGTGGCATAATTGTGCTCGGAACCCGAGAGTTTCCAACTAGCAAATGCGATTGGGTGATCAATGTCTTCGGCTCCAGGCTGTGTAAGGACCACTCCTATGGAAATTCCTGAAGAATCAACATGAAAATAAGAATAGGTGTAGATACCATCTTTTCCTTGAGTAGCTCAAAGCTCTTCTTGCACTCGCCATCCCAAAAAAATGAAACATCCTTGTTAAGCATCTTTTCCAGAGGTGTTGTGATCAGTGTGTATCCCTGAATGAATTTTCAGTAGTAGCCTGTATGTCTCAGGATCGAATGCAGCTATTTTTCAATCATAGGCACTGCCAAATTGATTATAACTACAACTTTCGTAGGGTCCACCATCAAACCTTGTCAACAAATGATATGTCCAAGCAAGATTCTGAAGGGTACGCAGAAGATACATTTCTTTATATTTAGGGAAATCTGGTGTTTCCAGCAGGCATCCAAGATCATGCACAGGTTTGAAACGTGCGTATTTACTAAGCTGAAGACAGTCCAATCACCGTAATACACCTCTATAAATTTATGGATGAATTCCTTGAACACTGCAACAACTACCCGTGAGAAGATAGCAGGGGAATTCTTGAGCCCAAATGGCATGACTGTATACTAGAAGGATCCCCATTCAGTGGCAAATGTAGTTTTGTTGCAATCTTCTGGTGTGATTTTGATCTGATGGTATCCTGAGAACTCGTCAGTGAATGAGTATGCTTCCTGACCTCCTACGCTATCTAGGATCTCATTGGAGAATGGTGTCGGAAAGGGGTCGTGTACGCAGGCATCATTTAACTTGCGTAAGTCCACACAGATTCAGATATCTCCCTTCATTTTATTTTCCTAAACCACCATCAGACTTACCCAATTCGACTTCTTGACCGGCTCGATAATACCTGCAGTGAGCATTTTATTGATTTCTTCCTTAACCTTATTTTTATACTTAGGGTTTAGCCTATAAGGCTACTACTTTATAGGGCATGCATCCGATTTTAGTGTGATGCACATAACCCATAGGTCCCCTGTGATCCCTTTGAGCTCCGAAAACTTGGTCGGGAATAAGTCTTGATATTCTGTGAGCAATTCAGCAATCTTTCTCACAGTGTCATCATCCTAATAGTCCCCAATTTTAGCCAACTTAGGCTGCTCTGCTGTGCCAATGTTGACTTCCCGTAGTTTCAGAGGCTTTGTCACATCCACAATCTACAGTGGAGGTCCCGCAACTTCGTACTCCCCCTCTAATTCTGGGATAGAGACATGGCAGGGATCCTCCTCACATTCTTCTATAGTTATATTGCGACAATTGATAATATCCTTCATTTTCATTTCCCACGTCGGTACCCCAAATGTTGGAGAGGTGCTGGATTCACCAAACACAAATGTATCTATATCCTGCAGAGCTTCGTCAAGCATGTCTGAGCACCCTGTTAATCCAAATGTACCTATGAACTCATCCTTCAAATTTTCCCAGTGGTGGGTGCATTGATGTAGCTCCGCATTTAAGTAACATACAGTGGGGATTGGTCCCAACGCATGAATAAACAAGTGAACCGATTCCTCCATAGTTTATCCATACCACTTCTCCATCCAAGCAAACAAGTGTTCATGCAATTACCCTGGGCCAAGGAATGTCTTGACGTGCACCTCAACCAAAGGCTCGAATCGTAGGATCATCATGTCCTGAAATTCCTCCCAATCCTGGAACACCTCCTTATGTGTGTCCCACCATCTTGCAGGAGTTGTGTGCATAGCTAGATTAAGGGCCCATAGCATCCATTCTCTGGGAACCTCAGCTTTGAATGTTTGCAAAAATCCTTTTATACTATCAGAACCATCAAAGTAGGGTAGTTCTCTTACCTCGGAGGATATGCAACAAAAGTCCTTGGTGATTCGCAGGTAGCACGGAACAAAGACATCATGCAGCCGGTTTTGCAAATTTTCCATTTCTTCATCAGAGTTGGAAAATAATTCGCTATCCCTTTCCCGGAAAAGCACACCATCGGTCGTAGGATTGATCCAGTCTTCTTCCATCGTAGTTAACTTATAGATGTGATCCACCTCTTCTTCCTCACGCACTGACTTTGTATACCTTTCTCCTTCTGCAGGGTTTAGTGGTATGATCACCCATTTTCCTTCATTTTCAAACACCATGCTTATTTTTTTCAAGGTGATAATACCGCCCATATCAATGGCCCAGTCCAATCCTAGGAGTGTTGGGTAAGGGTCTGCATCTTCTACAATCTGAATAACATCAAAGTTAGCCTGGACCTTAACTCCTATGATGTCTACCACAATCTTTGATAGTCTTCCTAATGGGATGATATTATGTTGGTTGGCCATGCACAGCTGGATAGTGGACCATTCCAACATAGGCTCTTCCATTCACTGCCAAGCCTGTTTAGGTAGTACATTCACATCTGATCCCAAGTCTAGAATAACCTGATCCATCTCATAATCATTGATCTGTATGGTCAACTGCGTCACCGTACTAGTGCATCTCTTATGCTTATATAGAATGTGCACATCCTTAATTTCCATAGTTGGGGTTGTCTTTTCTGCGCAGCTATCTATCAAGGCTTGCAGGTTTTCTACGGCCTGTTGGTTGTGCAGCAGCTTCATACATGCCTATAGGAATGGTTTAACCTCATCATATTCTTTGAGGTTCACAGGGGTTTGAGGAGTAGGTGCCTCAGCCTTAACAAAGCCCTAGCGAGCTGCGACAAAGGTTTCCTTTTCCTTTTGTAAGTCCAAACCTTCTTGTTTAATGGTTGCTTTATGGATAAGAGGCTCTGCCTCAGCTTTCTCTGCAACTCCTCCAGTGGCCATGCCACTACGCATTATAATATTAATACTTGGTCCTTCGTCTTAGGGTTCTGCCTTGACCCTTTATACATTCTGTGTAGGTGTCTATTGCTTCTCCTACATCTTGGCTATCAGAATCGGGCAATCTCCAATCACATGATCCATCTTTCTACAGTATTTTTAGGATTGTCTCGCAGGGTTTGTGCAATCCCTTGCAAAGTGCCCTACTTCTCCACAATTATAGAAAATTAGTTGTCCTCTCCCCCTACCTGTGCTTCCACCCCGTCCTCCTCCCCTGCCCCTAGCGAGGGAGCCAACTATGCCCAAGGGGGATCTTGGCGAGGACAGATCCAACTGTACCCTATATAGATTTCCTTGACCTATCATCAGGTCATACATCTGGTAGTTCTATTCATCATGGCCTACAGATCTACAGAACTTGCACCATTGTTGCTTTATTTCTGGGACATATGTGGCAAGGCGGGGGCAGTGGTTGGTATCATGTAGCCCAACAATGCAACAATCATCACACCAAAGCACCAGTCCACTTGGTCCTACAGCTTCCCTAGGACACAACGGACTGGGTCCCCCGCCCTATATGTAGTCTGCCAGTAGAGGATAGTTATCCTTGGTGTGTCCATTCACCCTGCATCATATGCACCATCTTTCAGGGCTATCCTCCACTCCTTTCTCCTTCCGCAGATTCTATATCTCCATGTACATTTCCTCTAGCTGGCCTTGTATCTACTGTACTCCTAACTAGGTATCATCTCTTGGTGTAGTTTCTAGCTTCATCGTAATTTATAAGGCCTTTTCCTATGATTCAATGGCTTGATGTCCCATTGGCACACATAGGTGGGGAAGAAACATAGCAATTAACCACTCTGTGTGCTTCCTGTCATCATATATGAATCCTCCTTCTCTAAATACCTTTTTTAATCATTAGTTAGCCTCCCATATGGACTTGGACGGTCCTTGCTTGAAATATTTCAGATCGTTCACTATTTTAGAGTAGGACTTGGGCTTCTTAAGGCATTTTTAATCTCTTCAATGGTTGCATTCACATGCTAGTTGATGTATCCCATATACCAGTCCAAGGCACTTTCCTCAAAGGCAAGGGACAACTGTGTTCTTTTCACCGCATCACTAGCTACATTCTGCGCAGTCCATACCAATCCTACAACAAACCAGAACCAATCCATATCTTCATCTCCTACGCCTTTGAAGGTGGGTAGCTTCATATCTGAGGCCATATCGTCTTCTAGCGGCGGTGGTGGTGAGTTCTTACCCCTATGAGGGTTCAAAGGTGGTGTAGATGGAGAGCTATGTGTGACAAATTTTCATACTGGACTGTAGACAGATCAATCTCCTTCTTGATTAGTTCTGTAGTATTTACCACTGTGCGTTGTACCCTCACTTTGATCGGAGCTTATTCACTCTATATGACTACAAAAAATTCTCTTTTCATACAATAATATCTTCATCAATAGTGGTAGAGTTTTTAGAAACTTATCGTAGAAACCCTTGAAGAACCTTCATTCTACTTCAGAGTAGGACACCAATTGATCAATTGCAAATTTTGTCACAAACCCTCCTATCACATTGTCCACCCAATGATCTACCATGCAAGTGATGGTGTTATCAGTATTTTCTAACTGTCGAATCAGCTCTAGGGTCCACTGTGTGATCCGTTCGTCCTTCCAACACTTCTAGAAATATACAAGCCTTGCGAGCCACTCCTGAAGCTCGATCATAAATGTCACAAGGAAAATCTCATAGATCTCTGTGAAGATTTATTTATTCTTCCAATCCTCTATGGTTAGCTTTGTACTATGAATTCCTAAATTTGCTATCCAAACCACTCGCCGATCTCTTTCTTCTCAGGTCACCAATGTGTTCTTTGTATTACCTGATCTCTCTCTAAAAATTCTCCCAGTCCTGGAAATGGAACCATTTATTGGCTCAAGGGGTCCTAACCTACGTTTAGAGGTTTAAGGTTTTCCAACAAACCCTTATACTACTGGCCCTTTCAGCAGTGACCTACTTGCGCAGACCAAAGTCTCACCTGAAGCAATATGGGAGGGTGCTAGAACCAGGTTTCCGCACCCTGAGAGAGAGTAGGTAGGTCAAGCAGAGTTGTGTTCCCAGCTTATCAAGTTTCACATTTAACAGATCTAGTTACAGGCTTATATCATAGAGCTCATATCTAATGATTACCTTCGCATCCACGTGTGTAATACCAATCTATCAGTACAACAACTATAATAGCAGCAATTAACAGATCATAGATTCATATAACAAAAACAAGGATACTTTCGCAGCTATCAAACAGATATTTTCGCAGCTTAACCATACAACCCAAGTTTGCATAAATTATAACAGAATAGATCTAGATCACATCAGATATCAATAGTACTTCACATATATATTAGTACCCAAATCTCCTTACAATCCATAAATATCGCTTGCACACACAGTCAGCATGGTCCACACACAACAGGACTAAGGAGCTTCGTGCACAAAGCCAACAGGATTCCTTCCCAAAACAACCCAACAATAGATCTAACAATTCATGCTTAACATAAATCTTTATTCTTTCTTGCCTATGACTCAAAAAAGGTTTATCTATTTATACTGATTTAACCTACGTAGCCAATGGTCTGCAAATCATGGTTTGTGGACTCTTGGTCTACCCTTGACCTGTTACAATGCATTAGGGGCTTTAACCCACCCCAAAACCCCTGCGTTAGACTAAATATTACAAAAACATACAAAAATGGACAAAATTTGCAGCTTTAGGAGACCCTGCTCCAATAGTCACTATTGGAGATTGATCCATATTGGAAATCCCAACTGTTTGTGGATTATTCCAAGGATCTTTACACATGCATGATACTTGATGACCAGCTACATGAAGAGAGATATTCAGTCCAAGAATACTTGATGGCCATATACTTGATGATACATGCATGATCTTCTTATCTAGAGCCTCCAAGCTCAAGAAGAAGTTACTACAAAGGGCTTATGAAGAGTTCCTTTTCAGCCACACATATTCCATGAGATTCTACAACATTATCATGAGAAGCTAAACTTGGAAGGGCTTTGAAAATGAACTATATCAGAATTTTCAAATATTCATGAACCATGTGGAGTTGGGAGAGCAACATAACTCTATGAAGGAGTTAATTCAGCCACCTCTTTCCCCTTTTGGAATGAGAGGAGATGTATCAATCCACCACTCCATTTCTATGAGGATAAATTTTGGTGAAGAACATGCTTATGTACCTAATGTTTTATTTGATGATCATATGCATTTATTTACCATGTTTATGTAGGCCACAACTCCAATGAGGAGCACTATTCCATATAAACTTCATGGCCAACTTTGGGCCACAAAACTTTCTTAACATGGCCACTCCCTTAGAGATCAAAGGGAGATTTTGTATCATTGTGGGTGCATTCCAAAAGCACCAAACATATCTCACACTTTAAACCATGGTGAGATGACTTGGGAAACAAGTAAGTGGTGGGGAAACCGCTTACCACTTCATGATCTAATGCAGTCAAGAGATTTACTAAGTTGGCTCCATATGTGGGACTATGACCACCTCCATTGATGAAAATTTCTATTTGTATGTACTTAATTTTGATCCCATACATTGATGATGTACTTATACTTTTTATGGGAATGTTTGGAGGGAGGTTGGGAGGTATGTATTTTCCCTATGGGATGGAGATTCTCCATGTTCACTATCCTACATGTTTCAGGGAGAACATTAGGCAAACCATGTTTGTTTCATTTGAACTATTGTCTCCTTATGGGATGGATTATTTGCATCTCATGAGAACTTTGGAGGAGAAATTCATGGAGGGATGGATTGGTCAACACTTAGCTTATGAGGGAAGATTATCACATGAAGGTGTCACCAATGATGGAGGTTTGTAGCACTCACCCTGTCAGTTGCTTGAGGACAAGAAACATTCAGGAATGGAGGACTGTAATATTCTCAACTAGCCATGAGCTAATTGGAATATTCATTTTTTTTTATTGCTTTGTTTAAAGAATAAGAGGGAAAAGGGGGTCCATAACTCTCCTTAATAATGAATAAATCAATGCCAAATGTGAAAATTAAAGATCTTGGCAGCTTAATTAAAGTGCCCTTGGTGTGAAAGGGGCTAGATCACTTTGACTGGGTCAACCTTGACCAAATCAACAACATTGTCATGGAGGAGTGGTCATCAATGAGGGACAATGTAGTTTTAGATGGATATGCTTTGTGTCAATTTAGTGATATTTTTGGATGGGGCTT
This sequence comes from Pinus albicaulis, assembly GCA_034641835.2. Classification (NCBI taxonomy): domain Eukaryota; kingdom Viridiplantae; phylum Streptophyta; class Pinopsida; order Pinales; family Pinaceae; genus Pinus; species Pinus albicaulis. Next base: position 1,211,953,542 of record CM076579.1, read on the forward strand.
AGGGTTTTCAAGCTCATATATTATTTAAGGAAGAGGATGGAAGCCATATTAATTAGGTTTTGGTTTATCATATTTCTGAATATATGGTCTGCTTAGACATATATCTTTCTCTTTCCTTTTAGTTGAGATAGAGTGTTGTATAGCGCAGGGTATTCCTAATCGGGAATCCCACCTCTTCCATTGAGGAGCTCTTATAGGAGTCTTTTACAACATTGCCCACTATCAGGCTTAAGGCCAAGCTTCATATTTCTTTTACTGTTCAAATCCTGTTAAGGGTTTGGATGTTTTTATAGGTTGCAGCAAGTGGTGATTAGATCTCTAGATCTAGGCCATCTCATTGTTCATTTTCAGTGGAGGAGGATTCCTTTCCATTGGGAGGACAATATTGAAGTACATTGAGCATATTTTCATATCTTGGCATTAGGCCAACCATATATCTATCCCTATAATGCAATTTTACTTCCAGATTGGCGTTATTTCTATAGGAGGAGTTGCAGGGTGGTTTAGCACACCTTTTGGAGAGATGATTTTCAAGTGAAGGGGATATGCCTTTCAATTTGAGGATCTACTGGAGGAGGCTATTGTATTGATCATATCAGATCAGACACACTTTCTAGATCTATATTTTTCAGTAGATCTGCAGTCTTAGATCTCAGATCTACAACTTGTACTTGGTGTTTTACTGAAATTCCTTGAGGGGTTCTTTAGAGGAGCTTGTATAGTGCCCATATTTGATATTTATCTATCTTTTGAGGCACATATCAGCCCTAGATCTGATGTATAATATTTTTCTATAGCAGAGCCAATAAAATAACACTGTAAGTGTTTTCCAGCTGTTCCATATAGTTGCAGCACCTCATATTGAGGGATTTTGTTCATTGGAGGCTTGTATTTCTTGTTATGCATCTTATGGCCCATTTTTTATGTACATTTTTCTGCTGTAATAACATATGAAAGGTCTTCATATTGGCCTCTTGATTTATAAATGATGATATGCAATATTGTTCCAACAATTTTCACTATATTCTTGCTTTTCCCATTTTGGAATATTACAGAAGTAGTGGTGGAGTTGCTACAATGAGTCTCCAAGTGGGAGATTGTTGGGTGTGGAGCTAGATTTTCATCCTGATTTAGAGGTATTTGCTTCATCTGGATGTATGCCCCAGGAAGATTGTACATCCCTCCACGCGGGGGGGGGGGAGCTGATCCCCCCCAGTTGGGGCGTCCAGGGGCCAGCGGTCCCCCAGCAGGGGTTTTGGAGGCAACACCCCCGAAGCTAAAATCATATGTAAAATTCCCTTGTAAAATATTGTAATTCTGTAGTCAATCTAGGCTGTTCATTAGGCAGATGATCTAGCGATAGAAGTTATGTAACCCTAGAAGGATACCCCTCGTTTTGTATGAGGGTATTGTATTGTGACTAGGTATTGTATGTGTATTATGAGCGAGAAAGAGAAAGGGGGACTGTGACTTAGAGTAGAGGATATTACAGCAGATTTACTATAGGTTTTGTCTCTTCATATTGCTGGAATATATAAAGGAAGGACTAGTTGTTTGGGGTGGACGTAGCCAAAATTGGGTGAACCACGTATATTTGTCTCTCTCTTGTTTTATATGTTTTTTGTGTTTGTGTTTCCGCATATTTGATGTGTTCCATTGCTCTGTGATATATAATTTTCTAATAGGGGGCATGTTCGAGATGTGACCCCCTCGAAGAAATAAGCAAGGAAAGACTCTGGAGATCGAGGAGCACAATGCATTGCACGTAATCTGTTCTGAGTCATAGGGGCTTTTAGATGGATCAAAGCCGCTTATTATGTAATGGGATGGGATATTTTTTTAACGTTGGACTCTGCCCATGGTTTTGGACCATGGTATTGGACCTATATAAGGAGTCTCGACAGAAGTCATAGGGAGAAATAAGAGGAGAAAAGAAGGCAAGTAAGCTTAAATTTTATATCTTATGACATGCCTTTGGATGTAATATTATTTTGAATCTATGTTTTGGGTTATAGGAAAGGGTCCTATAGCTATGTGCATAGATACCTTAGGAATTTTTCATTTATGTCCGTAGACCCCTACAGTTGTGTGCACAGGATGAAACTGAATGTATGAGGAAGTTCTGGCCATTAATGAAATAATTGTGGAGAAGATCTAAGTGATATTGATTTGTTTCTTTTTTCCTTTCTGTTTATGAATGTCTATGTTGAATAATAGTTTTGATATATAATTGAATAGTGTAGTATTTTTTCTAGTTATTTACTTTATTTAATGCATGACTAAGTAAGATTGTGCAGTCTGTAAAAATTTCAACATATGTGTTGAACATCATCGATATTATTGATAGATATGAGTTGGGAAGATATTATAAGAAGGAAAATCCATAAATCTCCCATCCTTTATCCCTCTGGATGCCAAAACCTGGTTCTGGCATCCCCCTGTATTACCTCGGGTGAGACTTTGGTCTGCGCAAGCAGATCATTGCCGAAAGGGCTGGTAATAGTGGGTTTTACTAGATTTTGCAGTCACTTCGAACCTAGGTCTAGGCCCCATCAAGCCAACATCCATCTACACCACATTGCTTTGAATACCATGTAACATATTTCTATAAGAATTCCAAAGGGTGCACTTGCATAGAGAGATACATGCAAAGGGTGTACATTTGGTAAGTATACCAAATCCAGCTTTCACGATAAGGAAATTTAAGCCAAGATGATTTTTGGGAGAGTTCACTCAGACGTGTGTGGATCATTCTAGAAATATTCCATAGATAAGAACATATATAATGTGATTCAGTTTGATGATTTTTCAATAAAGTGTTGGGTTTTCTTCATGCAGAATAAATATCATACGTTCTCCATGTTTTTTGAGTTCAAGGAACTTGTTGAGAAAGATACAGGGAAGAAGGTCAAGGCTCTGAGGAGCAACAATGGTGGAGAATACATCTCTAACAAATTCAATAAATTTTGTGCCTCAGAAGGAATTCAAAGATATTTTATTGCAATTGATAACCCACATCAGAATAGGGTTACAGAAAGAGAAGGCCTTTCTAGGTAAGAGACTGGATGTATTGTATTTTAAAATTTGTGGTTCATCTGTTTATTTCTATGTAACCAAATATCCCAGGAGGAAGATAGAGCCAAAAACAGAGTTGAGGATATTTTTGGGGCACACTGATACACCTCATAACTATCAAGTGTACTTTCCAACACAAAGAATAATAGTGGTCAGAAGAGATATGAAATTTAATGAAGACAAAGCCATGTGACTGCCCCTTTAGAGGGAGCTTGATTTGCATGCATTTGAGGAGCTCTTGGCTCCAAAGGATGAACCTTAGGATGTGGAACAACCACAAGTAGAGGAAGAGAGAGTGATAGAAACAATTCATGCAGAGTCATCCACTATAGATGGAAGGAAGCGGACTAGAGAGGCTGACAAATTATTTTTGGATGCGAGAGATAATGTGGTAGAATCCACATCACAGCGCAGGTAGAGAAGGTTTCCAAAGTAGTACACTGGATACATGGCTCTTATGAGTGAAGGTATTGAGATAGAACCATCCTATTTTTAGGAAATAGTGTAGCAACCAGTGTGGGTTGATGCCATGGTTAAGGAGTATGCCTCCATTATCAAAAACAGTGCATGGGAATTTGTTGCAAGACAAGTGGGGAAGTCAGTTGTAGGATCCAGGTGGGTCTACAAGGTAAAGCAGGCAGCAGATGGGAGTGTGAAGAAGTAGAAGGCTAGATTTGTGGCCAGAGGGTTCTCTCAGGTGGAGGGGATTGACTATGATGATACTTTGCACCAGTCACAAGGTACTCATCTATTATATCCATCCTTGCACTCTTAGTAGAGATGGGATGGCAGATACATCAGATGGACGTACATACAACCTTTATCAATGGATTTATTGAGGAATAAGTGTACATTGAGGAGTCGGAAGGTTTTGAAACCTTAGACAGGGAGTCGCATGTGTGCATACTTAAGAGAGCATTGTATGGGTTGAATAAATCACCTCGTACTTGGTAGAATAGGATCTACAACTATTACACTTGGTTGGGATTCACCAAGAGTGGAGAAGATGTGAACCTATATCATATTGTGGTTAATGGTAAGATTTTTTTTATTATAATTTATTTCGATGATATAATACTGACAGGGGATGATCAACTCATAAATTTTTGCAAAGAGTACCTTGCAAGAGTATTTAAGATGAAGGAAATGGGGTTCTTGCACTATTTCCTTGGATTGGAAATATGGAAAAGAGATGGGGAGATACTTGTATCTCAGGGGAAGTATGCCAAGGATATTTTGATGAAGTTCCACATGGAGGGCAACAAACCCATGGAGACTCCTCTAGCAGGAAATTGGAGGAAGGAGGATGCTACTTTGGGAGAAGTAGTGGATGCTACTATTTACAAGCAGATTTTGGGTTCACTCATGTATTTAGTGAAAGCATGACCCGACATATGCTACAGAGCCAACTAGTTGAGCCAAGCTATGGTTAAGCATACCAACTCTTCTAGAACACAAGTAAGCATGTGCTGAGATATCTCATAGGCAATACGAAGTATGTATTATGGTACAAATGGATAGAGGGAGTGAAGCTTCAAGGCTTCATCGATGCAGATTAGGCAGGGAGCCCATCTAGCAGGAATATCACATCACGCGGCATATTCAACATAGGATCAATAGAAATTTCCTGGTACAGTAGGAAACAAAGTTTAGTTGCACTCATTTCAGCAGAGGAAGAGTGTATGGTGGCCAATCAGGCAGCATGCGAGGCCATCTGGATGAGTAAGATACTTGTTCGTTTGTTTGGTCAAAATATGGATCCCACAGTGATAAATTATGATAACCAGAGTTGCATAAAACTCTTGGTTAATCAAGTACTCCATGACAAGTCCAAGTATATTGATATCTGGTATCATCATCTCAGAGATTGTGTTCATAGGCGGATTATGTCATTATATTACATTCTCATGGAGGAGCGAGATGTAGAAATATTGACGAAGGCAATGGAAAGAAGAAATTTTAAATTTCACAGAGACAAGATCGGGGTAGCAGATAATCCCTTTCTTTTTTAGAGGGAGTGTTGAAATGGCACTGAAAGGGGGCTTCTAATTTAATTTTCCCTTAATTAAATTGGAAGAGAATTTGTGATTTCATCTCATGAAAAATTGTATTATTTAACTAAGTCAAAATGACTAAGTTAGCTTAGGAAATTCAAGTTGAGGGTATGATAGGATGCATGTGGAGTTTTCCCATGATTTAAGGGGGACCAGTTACAGTTATTTGTGAGATCTAATTAGTTAACTCAATTAATAGATTTAAAATCAATTTAACTAGTTCTAACTGAATGATGAGCTAGTGATAGGTCCAATGAATTAAATCTCTCATTTAATTCACAAGTAGTGATCAATCAGTTAACTGATCATTCACTATAAATAGTTTTTGGATGTCAGTTCTAAGGAAGGCCCAGTTGAGACTATGGTTAAAGGGATGATAACTATCAATTGTATAACTAGAATATTGTACATGTCAGTTATAGAGTCATGTGGAGGCCACGAATGCATTGCACAATATATTAGAAGGAATTTCTTATTTAATAGGGTGACAATTCCTCTCTGAGAGAGAAATCATTGTGTGGTTTCGTGATCTTGACTATATACAATATATAGATAGCAGGGTTTTAGGCAGTGTGATATCCCTCGATACATCTTGTGTTATGCTATTGATTGTCTCTTTCTCTTACTTGTTATGTGATTGTGCGATCATGTTTTGTTTCTGAAAATTGTAGAAGGATTCAATATTTTCTTTTAGTACATTGCAAGATTAGATTGAATCTCTTGGTTATATTTTCTACAACTAATACAATACATACAAAGTGATGCGAACAAGAATTCATTATGCAATTCCAAGTGATGTAGAAAAACCATAAGTTAACATAAATAATTAAGAGCATGTAGAAATATCAATAGTGCATGGAATCACTCAATTGACTCTAGGATAAGGTTTCAGAAATTTGAGAGTGCTCCTTAATGTTAATCAATTATTCATGTTCTTCCACCTCTAATAGGGTTATTTTCCCTAAACTCAATACAACAAGTTAATAATATAAAATCCACAAACATTTAATAAAGCTAAAAACTTATATATTGATAAATTATCAGTAAATTATTTCAAATAATTTAATTTGTTTTTATTTAATAACAAACCAGAATTAATCTACATTAACTAATCACAATCAAATCACTATCCTTATAAGATAATAAATAAATAAACGTTATCCTTATAAAATAAAAACTAAAAAAATTGTTTAGTATTGTAATACAATAAATAAATAAAATTAATTTAAGTAAATTTTTTATGAAGAGTTATTTTTAAAATTCTCTTCACATAAAGTTTGATAATTATTTTTACCCATAATTATATATTATATGTAATTTTGTTAATTTTTTATTTGAATATAAAATCATTTTTTTTTATAGACATAAATGACAAAAAATATTAATTTGTTTTTATTGCGCTCTACAACTCAGTATAGGGTAGATGTGTAGATGTGTGAGTCCTAGATGTAATGTAATATTGTATGTAAACAATTTTAGTGTCGGCTAAATTGTAATCAATATATTTGTAATAATTAATATCTTTATAATAATTATCATGGGAATTATATTTACAAACACTAAAAAAAGAGCTATGGTAAATAAATAAACATATAAATAAACCAAAAATATGGTAAATAAATAAAAATATCCTTTTATTCTTACTCCAAAGGTATGGTAAATAAATAAAAATATATATAAACTATAGGTATGGTAAATAAATAGAACATTTTTTTTTATATTTACTCCATAAATCTCATTATATTTTAAAAAACTCAAAAAAGAGGTTTTATTTAGATGAAGCCTATAGGCCGAATACCATACTTATAAAAGCAATATGGTAAATAAATAAATATAAAATAGGTATAAAAAAGTATGGTAAATAAAAGGATATAAAAGAGGTATAAAGAGTTATGGTAAATAAATAAAATATATCAAATAGAATTATAAAGCAACATATGATTATATATCAAGCCTATGGGCCAAATACCTTGGTAAATAAAAAAAGTATGGTAAATAAATAAAAATATAAATAAATCAGGTATGGTAGAAAAATAAAACCTCTTTTCATATTTACTCCATAATCCACTTTATATTTACAAACACTCAAAAAAGAGGTTTTATTTAGGTGAAGTCTATGAGCCAAATACCATGGGCCAAATTATTATTAATACCATGCAAAAAAAAATTATTAACCCTAATATTATATTAAAATATTAAAATATTATTATCATTAAATCTAATATTCATATTAATATATTATAATCTTAATATTATTAAATTTAATAACTTTGGATTAATACAATATTAAATTTGTTATATTACAATATATATTAATATATCATGATATATACTAACTTTTTTATGCAGCTATTCTTGTTCATATGGCCCCGATGACAGAAGGGGACATGAAGTGAAGCGAAAATACTCATTTGTGAAAAAGAGCGGATGCCAATGCCATTTCATTGTGAAAATTATGGTTCAAATCCCTGAGGTTGCAATAATAACATATAACATGTATCAACATGTAGAGAGCCAAGGATTGCCTTGTCATGGCCAACATGACACCTCGGGTCCTGCTAGGGTGCTGCATCGACCAAAGTTATCAAGGGACATGGTTTCCTATGTAGAGATTTGTTTCTTCCTGGATGTGCCAGTTGACTCTGTTTGCAAAATGCATGTTAAAAAATATATTGACATGGATGTTACAGCGCGAGATAGGGATTTATTTTTGTGTAGAAAATATTTTGTTAACATATATAATCGTCTAATGAAAGGAAATTATTAGTTGCAAAAGAAGGGTGAAACAAGTGTGAACCTTTGGTATAGGAAACACCAAAATGATTTTTTCTTTTATCAAAATCCCAATGGTGGAGATGTCCCTTTTATAGTTGGAATTCAGATGAAGTGGATGTTGGAGACCATGGTGAGGCTATTGAATAATAGCCTAATAGCCATGGATTCGACATTCAACATGAATAAGTATGGGATGAGTGTATAAGAATGATTGATCTAGTACAATAACTTGATTAATAATGATTGATGATTTGAAGTTGATGATCTATGTATTTTGAATGTGATAGTATCAATTGTACACACTCATCGTGTTTGATCACCAACAAAGTGGGGTGCCAGTTGCATGGGTGGTGGCATCATGTAATACATCACAGGACATTTCACTATGGTTGGAGCCGCTCATGCATAGGTGTCACCAAGTTGATCATAGTTGGAAAGTTAATGCTTTCATGGTTGATGATGCATTCGCTGAAATCAGTGCTTTAAGGTAACTTCAATATTCTTATTTTACAGTACAACTTGTATTTATTACAAAAATAACATGCTTGAAATGAATTAAATGTGGCAGGATAATGACAAGGTGCAATGTTATCTTGTGTGTTTGGCACGTACATCGAGCATGGCTAAAAAATGTGAATCGACTGGCCAGTAATCCAGAAATAGCAAAAGAAATGTTTAGTGATTTGGGTTTAATTATGAATTATTGTTCCAATGTTTAAGTGAGCACTGCAGTTAATGATTTCTTCAACAAATTTGCTAATGAGGAAAAGTTCCTAGACTATTTACACAAGAATTGGGTTGCTGGTGAAAATATTTGTAAGTTGAAAAACTCTTAAGTTACATTTCTCTTTTTGGTTTGAAATATGGATGAAATATCTTCATTAACCCAAATTTTATGCAATTAGGAATGTGGATCAAAGGTTGTCGGGATTTTCCCCATGCAAATTAGGAGACAAACAATGTTGTGGAATCATATCACTGTTACCTAAAGACAAACTTTCTATCTAATAGAAGAAAGAAATGTTCTCATAGGATGGATTGGTTGATATATGTTCTTCTAAAAAATATTGAACCCTGTTATTGATTTAAGGAAATTCTAAAAAGGGAAGGATTTTTAAATAATTACAAGAAAGAGAAACAGTTGGAATCATCAATGGAAAAAGCGAAAATAAAATCAGATAGTGATTGCAGCCCTCATTCGCAAATGTCTCATGATATTTGGGTGAAGAGTCTATCTAAAGTTAACAAGCAATATCTTGTCACTTTTCATCATACAAATTTCATAACTTGTGATTTCCCATGATCTATTCATGGAAAAATATGCAAGCATGCCATAAAGGTGGGTTGGTTGTGTTGCAGTTCAATGGATTCAAACCAATTACAAAATCATCAAAGCACGACTGAGTCATACAATGACCCTCCTGAGATAAATATAGAGGCAGTATCCGATCTTCCTGAAGATGCAAACACAACTTCCATGGATAGTCGCAATGTTGAGGAACTTGAGATGGCCAAGGAGGAGTTATTTGGCTACTTAGACCTAGTTCGAAATAGTCCTCCTGCTACTTTGACCAAGATTGAACAGTTGACTGCTTTAGTTAAAAAATTGTTGGATGACGCCAACAATCTTCATATTATGGATTATGAATTAAAGTGTGGATTGGGTGCTTTTGAGTTGTCTTTGAAGAGGAAGAAGAGTTTCCTAAGCCCCAAAAAGAGAAGAAAAACAAGGCAACACAATGCAAGATTGGAAATTGACTTGAATATCCTGGTAGATGAAGATGAATCATTTCACTTTCAAGAAATCAACAAGCGAGGTCGCCCTCACGCCAACAATGAATGCTTTTCCAGGTTTCTTGTGCACAATTTTGTTTTCAATTTGATATTAATATTTATTCTTGTATTAGTTGTATTTGATGTATTAATTTTTTGTTGACTATGTCCATGTATGTTTGATAGGTGGTGAGGATATGGCTAGAGATTTCTCTAATTTTATGGAATTGTCATTTGATTAAATAACTCCATGCATTTACACTAAGTCTTTTAATACATCGATTTTTTTGTAAGTCATGGAAGATAGCTTTCAAGTGATTTTGCATACTTGCATGGTTTCATGTATTGGTGTGCAAACAATAATCTGATATATAAATTCGAATAAAAACAATGGAAATGTAACAAAATGATTAAAGGAATTGCAATTGTAACTAAACATGTCAAACACAATTTTACCATTTTTTTATAACTAATAAAACAAATTGGAGAGTTATATATTAAAACATCAAATATAATGCCTTTGATGTCTATGAGTTGTTGCAACGGTGAGCCAGTGTTGCAGCAACGGTGACCCAGTGTTGCAGCAATGGTGAGCCAGTGTGTCAGCAACTATGAGCCAATGTGTCAGCAATGGTGGCCCAGTCTGTCAATCTGAATCTGTTGATGAAGGGGGGCATTCATGAAAATTGCTGATACAATAATCACTATGTCTTGGTTCATCGGAATGGAGATACCCTCTTATCTCCATAATTACATTCCAACAATCAAATTCTTCTCTTTTTGTCAACGTATATTTCTTTTTCTATACCCTTGTTGGAAGCTAGATTATTGGATACTAAAATCTAAGACCTATCCATTGATTCCCACACTGTTCCATAATAATAATATACCAAGCAACCCTTGTTAATGTTGTCTTTAAGTTGACGTAGTTAAATGGATCCTTATTCCAGGGTTTTTTTCCCATGCTATCCCACCTTGATTTACATCCTTCCTGTGCCTTAGTTTCCAATAAATGAATCTATCATGCACAAGGAGAGGGATATTTTGGAGATATGCCTCCAAGAAACCATCACTTCTTTCAATCTAGAGAGGGATATTTTGGATGCTAGAATTCTTTTTAAATATCATGAATTTTTCAGTCAAGTACGTGTTGTAATTGGTTGAGGGAGCCCTGCAAGTGAGCACACCATCCATTAGTTGTCCACGTTCTTTCTTATCCTTCTCCAACTTGGTCACTCTCCTTTCCAGCTTAGCCATTGTTTTTTATGTCTTCGTAAAACTTTGTTTTGATATTCTTCTTAAAATATCTTGGCAAGGTCAGGAAGTGATTTTTTGTGCACATTGTAAGGTATTTGGTGTTTCTAATATGCGTATTTAGATAGCTGTAATTTATCCTTTGGTTCCTCATCATTTTTTTGCTCACCAATGTCTTTGGTCAGTTTGATCTCTAGTTCCTCATCCTCTATTAGTTTCATATCTGGTTGTTGTTCCTCCATGTATATACCCATTTCTTTTGAATCTTTGATATGTATTTCTTGTTCCTCTGTATGGACAGCTGTGATTTTGGTATGGGACTCTGCAACTTCAATGTCATCAGTCTGTTTTTCTCTGAGGGGTATATCTTGTTGGACCTTGGGAGAAGGAATACCTATGTCATCAATGGGTATGGACTCTGCAACTTCAATGTCATCAATCTGTTTTTTTCCAATCGGTATATCTTGTTGGACCCGTAGAGAAGGAATACCTATGTCATCAATGGGTGTGGACTCTGCAACTTGGACCAAGCAATCTAATCTATCAAAAGTTTATTTTTGTCTGAGCTCATCTATTAGGGATTTAACTTTGATCCGTAGTTGTCTATTTTTCATCTAGAGAGTACTATTCTTCCTTAACAATGAAATATATACAGAGGAAGGTGTTTACAGGTACTTACTTTTGCAATGTGCTTCTTTCTCAATTCTGGTGGTTCAGTTGGTTGGTCCTCCTGATGATCCCCATACAATTCTGGTTGTGCAGTTGATTGATCCTCCTAATATTCACCATACAATTTTGGTTGTGCAGTTGGTTGGTCCTCCTAATCATCCCCATACAATTTTGGTTGTGCATTTGATTGGTCCTCTTGATCATCCCAAAAAAATTTGGGTTGTGCAGTTGGTAAGCCCAGCACTTTTTCCCTATACAATTGTTGGTACTCCTCTTCATTCGCATACAACATTTGGATTGAGATAAGGCCATCTGAGCGATACCATTCGCTTAGATCCGCTATGTAATCATAGTCAGAATTAGGAGAGGGAAGCTTATCAACTTGTTCTTTTGTGTCAGCAAGCTGGCCTAATCCTTCTTCCATGCATCCTTGTTGCATGCATCCTTCGTCCAGGACCCCTTTCAATTAATACATATTGTGGATACTCTTGCTCTTGCTCTTGCTCTTCTTCTACTGCTATCTCTTCTAGGAGTTTTTTTGTAACAACGGGAAGGTTTTTAGGAACTGGAGCATAATGACCTCTCTTTCCCTTGTTCTTCTTGGCTTTTGGCACTGCTTCCAGGAATTTCCTGTATCCTCTCAATCTTCTAGTCACAGGTTTACTCCCCAATATTTCTACTTCATCATCATCATCTTGGCCATCTCCTTTATGTGCAACTTTAGCAGCAAAAACCCTAGAAACCTTCCTATTTTGAACACATGGCGGCTCAGTTGCCATATGGAAAGGTTCTATGGGAATTTCTACAGGTGTGAGGTTATCAACCAGAGTTGCAACTAGGCGGTCATGGGGCGGAGTTGCAGCTGGGGGGTCATGGGGTGGAGTTGCCGCTGAGGGGTCATGGGGTGGAGTTGCCACTGAGGAGTCATGGGATGGAGTTGACGCTGAGAGGTCATGGGGTGGAGTTTCCGTTGAGAGGGCATGGGTTGGAGTTGTAGCTGAGAGGTCATGGGGCAGAGTTGCAGCTGGGGGGTCATGGGGCAGAGTTGCAGCTGGGGGGTCATGGGGTGGAGTTACAGCTTGGAGTTTATGGGGTGGAGTTGCAGCTTCAACATGCAATGGCCTTCCAACTAGTTCATCCCAATTTCTCCATTCCCTTTGTAGCGTAGCAACCACCAAAATTTTAACAAGGCATTGGTGGGAAAGGGTTTTGAGTGGCTGCTTTTATTTCTGCACACCTCAGGCCATTTGGTCTAGCATTTTTTCAAGAAAGAAAGGCATGTTAAGCAACCTACAATGACGCAGGTGGTCTAACAAGTGGAGGTGCTCATAATAAATAACCACATACCTTCCTTCAGAAGTGAAAAATCTTTGGACAAGGAATGCAACATCCAACCAAGGTTGTGGTAATGACTTCCTCTCATATCCTGAGCCACTCTTGATTAGTCGTTCACCTGCCTCAAGGAAATTCCTCACAATATCAGGTTGGAGTTTTTTAGATGCAAACCACTTTTCTCCCATCTGGAGTAACCCTGACACTTCAGCAATCGCCGCTTATGTCACATGCACCACTGTCCCTACTACCTCTGATATATCCTCCTTGTAATGCATGGCGAATTCTAGGGCTATTTCATTGTCATGCCCCTGAAACCTGTGACTATAATCTATCTAGCCGGCCTATTCAAATAATTGTTTAACAGGTGGAAATGCATCTAACAATTCTTTGGAAATTTCATGGCGTATTCTTGCACCTCCCATCTCTAGCCAGAGTTTAGAGAGGCTTTGTTTGTGTTAGTTGTTTGCAAGAGTTTGAATGTGGGACAATGGCGCAATGGAAGAGTTGGGGTAATGGGTACAGTAATAAATTAATAATGGGGACGGGTTATTTATGGTGGTTCTCGTATGCAAACATGTGTTTCCGCGAGGGGTTGGGAAATAGATATGTGGAGGGTTAAATGAAAATCATCTCAACCACATGATGAATATCATTGATTTTGCATTGCCAATTAATATAATTTTGACAGTTATATGAAACCCCACCACCCAGCCAACCACTCTTAAGAATTTTTTTAAAATTTTAATTATAAATTGCTAAATACTATTAAAAATAAAATAATCTAACTTTTTTATATATTGTGTTCAGCGTACCTTCAAGACAGGATAAAATTACTTTATGAGTTGATCGTTACATAAGGTGTGATGCAATAAAGAGTCTATAATGATAAATGAAGTTATTCAAGCTTTTTAAAACATATCTTCGAAATAGGAGGTTGAAGTTACTTTAATTTAAAAAGAATTAAAATTACAATATATAAATAGGTATCAATATGCTTGGTAAGATGTGAAAATAAAGAGTCCATGTTGTAACAATGCATTCCATTATGAAATTGTTGACCTATCTACTAACACCACATGTGCATTGTTTCATAATCAAAAGATTGGTTTTTTATTAAAACTTTAGGCAAATTTTATATGAGATTCTGAAGACAACATAACTTGAATCTTGAGATCAATAGTCTCTGTATCGCTCGATTTCATATTAACATGTTATGATGGGGATGAATGTTCCCCTTTACAAGTCCATGTGAAGCTAACTTTTCAGTTCATTCAAATCATAAAATCATATATACCTTAATGCTTTTCAAAGAATATCCCTTGGCATTATTCACTTGCATTGGTACCTTTGTGGGTTCTGGTCTCAGTACATAACAATGTTAAAGAGTTGGGTTGTTAAGATAACTTCATTGATTTGCAAGTTCTTCATATTATTTTCTCTGTTTGCAGGCTAAGTTGTTGTTGTTGTCATGCATGTCAAAATGTGCTTCAGTTCAAAACACCTGGCCTTGTGGTTGTAGATGTTGATGATGGAGAAATTCACAACAATTGGATTGTTGGTTTGGATATTTATACATTTTTTCCTCTTAAATGAGGTTGGATCTTTGGATTGCAAAAGTGCAAGATGTCACATTTGCATTTTTCATTTAACCATGTATGTATAAAGGAAAATAATTATTGATATATAAGCTATCTTGGTTGGCTTGTAACCAAGGGTATCTCACATAATTTCTTAATGAAGAGGCTTCTTTAAGAATTAGAACTCATTATAGTCAAAAAAGAGGCTTGTATAAATTATGGGAGCATGTGCTGCTCATGGATAATGAATGAATAAATGTTCACAAAAGTTGTAATTGTGAAGGTGTATTGAAAGCATTATAATGAATAAATAGTCTTGTTTTGTAGCATATTTTTGAATCCTCTATTTGCTGATAAAACTATTAAATACATGACAATGATTTTGTACATGTGCCAGCACAATTTAATGAGATTGGAATTTGACTTCCAAAATAAAAGGCATAATAAAATCATCCATCACATAATCTAATGACATAACTAAAATGTAATAAAAATGTAATTCCATTAATAGTATTACTGAAAAATACATTTTCTACATACATGTGTTGAGATATAAGACCAAAAAATGGTGAAGCCATCTATAAAAAACAGCTCATACAAAAATGATGGAGATCAGGTTGCTCCAATCTATCTCAAAAAATATGAACACAATAATATTACTCCCCCCATAATAACCCCAATCCCAATCAAAGCAACAATCCATTCATTAATAGGCAATCTATAACGATGCCTATCAATAATAATTGGAGCACATGTTGGCTCCACAAATCTACCACATCCACATCCTTTGGATGCTGCCTCAGAAAGTATTGAATCACATACCCTTTGGACATCAGATTGGTACATAATCTCAAAATTGTGGAATTGTACAGCAATGGATTTTTCCTACTGGTGAAAGGGCTTTAAGTTAGGTCTTATAACTTGGAAGGTACCATTCATCTGGTTGATGATTAGCTCATAGTTAGTGTAAGTGACAATGTCATTTGCACCATAACTTTGTGCAGTCGTGAGGCCCTCGATCAATGCATGATAGTATGCCTCATTTTTCATTGTAATCCCACGTAATTCTCTGCTATTTTGATAAATTTGGCTTAGGGATTCATTATGAAGCACGAACCTTGTTCGTGCATTCCCTGGGTTTGGGTGGCACCATATTTGGATAGCTAGGACCCATTTTTCAACCATCTACAAAACAAGAAAATAATTTAATTAAATATCGTTAATAGAGTTGTCGCTCTCTCTATGAAATAAATAAAAAATGAAGTTTGCAATTTTCTTAATATAAATAAAAATTTAATTAATTTTAGTTGCGGAAACACATTGTTACAGCGGTGGCAACACACTGTTACAGCGGTGGCAACACACTATTACAGTGGCGACAACTCGTTGTTGATTCCATTGCTCAAAATTAAAATTTACAGCGGCGGCAACATACTGTTACAGTGGCGTCAAATCGTTGTTTCCACCACTGCTCAAAATCAAAAATTATAGCGGCGGAAACACACTGTTACAGTGGCGACAACTCATTGTTTCGATTATTGCAACAACGAGTTGCCGCTACTTCTCAAAATTTGAATTTACAGTGGTGGAAACACACTATTACAGTGGTGGAAACACATTTTTGTCGCTACTGCAACACCAAGTTGTCACCATTGCACAAAATTAAAATTTACAGTGGCGGCAACACACAATTACAGCGAGTTTCCGCTCTCTCTACGAAATAAATAAAATATGAAGTTTGAAATTTTGTTAATATACATAAAAATTTAATTTATAGTAGTTGCGGCATTACACTGTTACAGTGGTGGCAACTCTTTGTTGCTGCTACTCCAACAGCGATTTGCCACCACTGCTCAAAAGTAAATTTGCATTATATAAAAGGATGAAAAACACAATAAATGGGAAATTTACTTACCTTTCCTAAATACATAATTCCTTTCCAAACAACCTACTGCTCTGCTCTGCTACTGAAATAATGTAAGTTCTACATTATCGAGTCCCTGCAACTTGCTCAATTGATCGGCTCTCGAACTCTATTGTTGAAATAATGTAAGTTCTACCCTGCAACTTTCTCAAGTGATCAATTGATTGGCTCTCAAACTCTGCTATTGAAATAATGTAAGTTCTACCCTGCAACTTGCTCAATTGATCGGCTCTCGAACTCTGCTTGTCCTCACAGTGAGTCTTGTGCTCATTGTGAGTCTTGAAGGGGCTCTGCTGGTCCATTGCTCTGTTGAGTCTTGAAGACCTAAAGGGATGGAGAAACAGACTTAGGCGATGGAATGCAAAAATACTCTCAACAGAAGGAGTCGACGGAATAACAAGGAAGGCGCGTCGACGAAATGAATAGGTGAGAGTAAAATTTTGAAATCGATTTTGGGCGGAAACTCTAGAGCTAAGGTTGTTAGCCTCTAGTACTCTGAATCCAATCATTCTTCATTGTTTGGCTTTAAATTTGAATTTATGTCACTTCCGCCTTGAAATTGACTACGCGAGCTCATGTGGCAGCTCCTATGGGAGTACCCAAACGTTGACAGTTAGCCTGTTACAGGAACAATATATGGGGAATGTTAACTCTAACATCATGGGATGGAGACGAGGAGGGGCATGGGGCCCATGTTCGTTGGATGGATACGCCGGTCGCCAGGGGCGCATAACCCAAGGGAATTCCGTTGAATGGTTAACCCACTCCATAAATCGTAAGCTATTGTTATTACATGCCCCTTAGAGTATTTATTAGACCTCCATTCCATAGCCCCATATCATCCAGCCAATGGCCACCTATCCCATGGGCATATATAACTCATGATATCCATTCCCTCGCCTGCCGAACCTCGAACCTTTGCCTTCGTACAAGCCATATATTTATGTTCAGTGTAATTAATGCAATCACTGTTATTCATGTTGTGAATAAAGGGTGGGTATACACTACAAGCATTAATGTGATAGTCATTTGCATTTTGAAAATGCGCGCCCAAATTCTAGATATTTTAATTTCAAATTCAGTGATGGTTGAACCAGTTTCATCTCATGGCGTATAGAAATGCACTAGGAGCTCAACTAGTTGTGGCAAGAGAAGGTGAACTCAAATATTTCAAACCTTTTGGTGTGGAATCTGGTCACCACACATCACTTTTTCAGATGTAATAGCATCTCCAAAGCCATTACAGGCATTGCCATTCTTAAGCTTGTTTAGGTTTTTCACTGAAGGAACCGAATCTAATTACAAGTTACTCGAATAACCTCTGCAAAATTTATAGATCAGATGTTATCAATAATATTGTTCAGTATCGGTGATAATTGTTGTTGCAATAAATTTATATATCAGGTGTTATAAATTATATTGTTCGGTATCGGTGACTAGGATTATTGTTGCAGGAGGGGAAAGTGAGTATGCAAGACAAGCCATTCATTTTCTTGGAGAATCTCGATCCTCCAAAATCAAGGTACAAAATCTATTACAACACACTAGAGACTAGAATCGATGTAGCCAACATCCCAACAGCTCTCTACATATCACAACCGTTAGGGCTCCCTCCTCTGTCGACTCCGTTAGAAGAAATTAGCTTCATGAAAGGGTTAGATCTGGATTTCGATCCCAAGTCTGCCATGGAATACTCCAACTTTGGCTACGTAATCCTTGGGAGAGTTATTGAGAAAGCTACTGGGATGAATTAAAGGGAGTATGTCCAGCAACACATCTTCAATCCGCTGGGAATTACAAAGATAAAATTTGGGCAATCCATGTTGGAATAGATGGCTCATAAAAAAGTTCGTTATTATGGAATCAAAGGCGAAGACTTACCATTTGATTCAATATTTTCAGGTTAGGGATTCGTGAATAAAAACTACGTATCTATGGAGGGTGGGTAGGAAGTGTCAGCGGTCTTCTTGGGTTTATGGATCATATTGACGGGCTTCAGTTCCCTACAATTCTGAATAAAGAGATGGTATACTCCTTTCTTCAATGCTCTGATTCCATTAACAGAGGGACGTTGGCACGAGATCCTCTTTCTGATCAGCCGAAGGGATTGGATGTGTTCGTGAGCATTGATAAGAAATCGGCGAAGATTACCACTTTCTACATAGTGGCAGAACTCATGGATTTATTTCATGATATGATTAATGGGTGATAATACTAGTTTTGGGTATGTCTTCAATACTCATCCGCCTTTGGAAGCTTTGACTATGTTGCAGTGGGAAATCTGAGCCAGGTTACTTGGGTTCGGTAATATGGAGGCAGGCTTTTAAAATCAATAAAGAAAAAAATTCTGGCAATAAATCAAGTTTTAATGGTTGCATATTGCTATTTGAACTCCTTGTTACTTATTTCATTATTCTGTACATTCTCAAGATAGTATTGAATTTTGTTTTTTTATTATAGCAGTAATTGTCAAGTGACTGTTACTATTATGTATATGTAATATTCGGTGTTTTTTATATTTTGAATTTAGAAGATGCGGTTTTAATTGAGACTGTAATTTTTGTGATATAAAATGTATTTTGAATATAAAAATGAATTTAGTTATGTATATGTAGTATTGGGTGTGTTTTTTATATTGAATTTAGAAGATATGATTTTAAATGAGATTGTAATTTTTATGATTTAAAATGTATTTAGAATATATAAACGAATTTAGTGTTTCAAGATTTTTATGTTATTTTAAATGTGTTTTGAATATATAAATTGATTTAATGTTCTGAAAATTGGTTGTGAGATATAGATTGGATATAATAAATTGTCTATTTTTTTATATTAATTTTAAAGTAAAATAAATTGAAAAAATAAATATTAATAAAATTATTCACATATAAATAGTAATTTGGGTCTGGAACGTGCCCTAAAGCTAAAAATGTTTTTCTTTGGTTATGTTTTTGTTTTTCTAGGACGTAATGAAACAATTTAACAACCCAATACAGAGAGGCATCTGATAAGAGTGAATAGTAGTCATTGATGATTCTCCTCCTTATTAATTTAACCATTAAATTATGATATATTTTCCTAATATTTAAAAATAATAATAGATTAATAAAATCTCTTGACATTCTTATTAAGTAAATAAAATTTAATATATTTTTAATATTTTTAAAAGATATTTTCTATATACATATATTTTAATTTTTAATTAAATTATTATTAATTTTTCACGTATATTTATTTATATTAAAATAAAGCATCTTAATTTTTAAATGGAAATGTAAATGCACATGTATACACATCCCTTACAAAAAAATCAATAATATTATTAACCATAATATTAAAATACAGTGGACTGCATTGAATATTTTTATAAAACGTCAATAGTTATAACTTGTTTTTCTAACACAAAGAAATATTGTGAGTACTTAGTATAAATATGACATTTTCCACATAAATTAATATTTGTTAGGTTATGTGAATTTTGAGATAATAAATATGACATTTTCCACATAAATTAATATTTGTTAGGTTATGTGAATTTTGAGATAATAAATATGACATTTTCCACATAAATTAATATTTTTTAGGTTATGTGAGTTTCGATGATTAGAACTTTTAAGAGTATAATACTATAATACTACAATTGTTACATAAGTGATGGTAAGTTTTTTTTTTTTTTTGTCTGAGTAGAAAATGAAATAAGGGTGTAGACTACATTTGTTACATTATTGATGGTAATTGGTTTTTTGTTTGCTAGGTTACCTAAGTTCTAAGATGGATTGCAATGTTAACTCGTGGTTTGAGTAGCCACAATCAAAGGCCATCTAAGCATCAAAATCACTTGGATATCACATCTAGCCTAAGAAAAACAAGCCCTTAACATGGTTAGCTTTTTTCCCATAAAATTATAACCAGTAATCTTTAAACCACAAAGTACCTTAACAACACACCACCATGTATACTCTAGGCTCTTAGGCCTTAATGATGGTAGGTATGAAAACTTTAAGTGTTTTTTGGTTTTTCTTAAAATTAAATGAAATAATTTTTTAATAAATTATGATTTTTATTTTTGTAAATAAATGTGAGATTTTAAAAATTATAGATATTTTCTTTTATACATAATATATTAGTGCATTAATATAGATAGTTTCTATTTTTATTTATTTTTTAAGTGGTTCATGGTCACTAATGAGTGCTCCTTAATTATTTCAGGTGTTTTTTGGTTTTTCTTAAAATTAAATGAAATAGCTTTTGAAAAAATTATTTTTTTTTTTTTGTAAATAAATGTGAGATTTAAAAAATTATTGATATTTTTTTATACATAATATATTAATGTAGCCATATAAATAATTTCTATTCTTATTTATTTTTTAAATGGTTCATGGTTACTAATGAGTAACTGCTATGTCCATCGAATATTAATATTAACTAATCAATCCAACTATCACCTCAGCCACTGAATCTAACCCCAAGAGTGTCCAGATATTTCAACTCTTCATCAATAATGGAGGTACTTTAACTACGGGGATACTAGTGCAACAATATAACTAGTTAGTAAACACCGGTCTATGATAAGCATCATTCATAAAACATCTAACATGGTTCTTAATCATGGAGATTAATTCTCACTTTATCATGGGGATTTTAATTTATAGATATAATTTATTACAATACCATTGTTTATCAGTACCACATGCCCAAATAGCCATAAATCATTTCATTTTACACTTGTTCATATGACAACTTTTAATTAATCTATTTAATTAAAAAATAAAAAAGGGCATAACTATTTTTGAGATAAATCTCAATCTTTGATTTGTGATTAAATCCCTACATCCACCTAATAATTATTATAGTTAAATCAAAATTTTGATAACTTACTTATAAAATAAACATACCAATTAACATAATAACACAAACCTAAAATTAAATGTCAAATTTGAATCTTGGGTTCAAAATATTGGGATAATCTTAAATTTCAATCCACAAGGAAAAATGAGTTTAAGTTGTTTAATATGCAAAATTCAAGTGCCCCATGTGGTTTTCCAGGGTGTCGAGTCTTTTTATGCATTCAAAAATGCATTTTAAACAACAAAAAATCACATTCATTCAAGAAATTGTTTTGCGGGATTCCAGTCAAAAATTCTATTTTGTCTATAAGTTAGATTATGCCTTAAATGTATAGGATAATTTTGATATAATTATTATTTTTGAATTCGATTGTTTGTACATTTAAGGGGTTGAAATATAATATTTTCAAGAAAGAAAACACCTTTTAGATATCATAGTAATAATTTCACATCATATTTCTTTTTTTTTATATTTTTCGGAAAGAAAAATCAAATGGGTTTTGTATTAAAAAAAACAGTTTACATGATCTGAAATTATGAAATAAACATAGTAATTCTCTCTCGATTCATATCAAAATCTTCACCGTATGGAGAAAAGTCCCATGTGGAAACCATATTCCATAAGCATCATCATATAAAGTGTCACATGAAAACCATGTACCAAAATGACTAGAGAAACTAGAGAAAGGACATATAGATCTAAAAACGAAATAAAAATAGAAAACATAGCAATCTCCATAAGGTCCGAAATGAAAACTATTTCCAACATAAAGAGGAGTTCATGAAATAGGGATCTTTCCATAGCAAAGGAAATTGTCGTGATAGAAATCAATGAAGTTTATCTTGCGCATTTGATATTATAAACCTATATTTTAGTGTGTGTCTTCAATAGTTCTCTTATCCCTTAATATATGGGAAAAGGTGAGATATTTCAAAATCCAATCAAGGTCTTGATCCTCAGCATCCAATTAGATAGCAAAGGAGGCTCAAAAAATTACCTATGATTGACCCAGTCAATAGTGACTTTAGAGTCCCCAAAAACATACAAATTCTTGATAGATAGCCAATGAACACATAAAATAAGGCCCCAAAGAGTCATGATCTCCACCTTGGAATTGGTCGCAACACCATTGTTCCAACGAAAAAGATAATATTGATCCGGCAACAAAACAATATACGTGCCACAACCACATACCCTTTGTTTTGCAACCCCATTGAAAAAACCAACATGATATTTTCCCCAACAATCAATAGGTTAAAATCATTTGTTAATCCCTTTTTAGCCATGTACATATTCCTTGAAGTATGAGCAGATGTTGTTACATTGCTTGTTAATATCAAAGGGAATATTATAAAAACTTAGATAAGTATTGCATCTCCAAATACCTCCAAATATAAAGAAAGGGAGTATTTTGACATCCATGTATTTAGTATTTCAATCCATAAAGCACCCATTAATAGGTGCATAAATCCATCCAATTCAATGTGTAATCACTCTAAGACACCGAATGGGCATTTGAGGAATAAATTTATAACATTCTCAAAATCACCCTGACACATATGACATCTGCTCGAACCTAGGAAACGTCTCTTTCCCAGGGTCTCCAAAGTAAGAATCTTGTTATGCCACCCCAACCATGTAAATAATTTTAGCTTCATAGGCACATTCCAAGATCATACTTTTCAATACCACCTATTCATTGAGGAAAGCATATGAGAAGACGATAAATGACAGTAAATATCCTCCACAAAAGTCATATGTTGAATGGTCTTCCCATCCCATTTGAGAGTGCCAACCCCATCCCAAAATAGGTTGATTTTCATATATATATATATATATATATATATATATATATATATATATATATATTAACAATATATTCATCCCAAATATTTTTTATTGTACCGACTAATCCTAGCTCACCGGATCTAATCCATATAAGATATAGACCCATTGGCTCATTTATAGACCACATTTGGTTGAGGAATAAAATCCCCTTGTCATGTATGTGTTGGATGATCTCTATGGGAAAAGAGAGATTTCCAAGAAATCCCCAGAATGGATCCAACCCAATCTCCACTTTAGCATCTATAACAATCACCCAATAAAGATTTCCAAATAACCAATGATTTAATTTCATGAAACCATTCCAGATGTATGAACATTTTTTTGATGAATTAGCACCATTTTTTATACAAACCTAAAGAGATTTGTCCTTTAAATGTTTTTCCAAAATGATTGGTTTCAATAAGCCAGATCCGAATAATGAATGGCAGAAGATCTTTACATTCAGGGCCCAATGAAATTTCTCGATTTTTTTCAAACCCCATTCACCTTCTTCTTTCAGCTAAGAGAGAACCTCCAATCACACTAGATGGATATTTTCTTTCCTAAAAGCACCAGACCAAATAAATTTTGAGATGATAAAATTGATTGTTTTAATGACATGCTTGGGAATCAAATATAAGTGCATCTAGTATATCTAGATACTCTATAATACTGTTTGAGAAAGTGCCATACTTTAGCTGAGCAACAACCATCCATGTGCGCATGAATTCAATCAGGCTTCATAATTTTTAATAAACCACTGGAAATCCTTGATTTTATAATGATTTGGTTTTAAATTAAACGAAGGTATTTTAACCCATTATCAATATTAGAAACATTGACAAAAAAAAAATTGCAATTTGAGAAATATGGGCTTAATCCTCCGAAGCATGAATGATCAAGGATTTTTTTTTCATGAAAAACCCTGATAATTCCCCAAAATTAGAAATTATGGAAAATAATAATTTCCCATTGAGCCGAGGAAACCTATCCAAAAATAAGAATGCCATCTACAAAAATGAGATGGGAAACAAAGGTATTTATCATGACCAATATACCTAAAAAAAGCCTTGTGTCTCGCCTGTCTTATCTTCCTACTCAAACTATATACGGAAGTTGTACATATACAGAAGATATGTACTTATACTGATGTTGTGCAGAACTCCAGCCTCTATATATGCACATCTCTTCCATATTTGTATAACTTCCATATATGTATATGTCTTTCGTCTATGTGCTTCTTCTGTTTATGCAATTCTTTATTATAGGCACAGAAGATATGTAGGTTGTCTTATATGCATATATAGAAGATATGTGTATATATGGAAATTGCACATGCGCAGAAGATATGTGCATATATAGAAGATATGCACATGTATGAAAGATATGCACAACTTAGATATATACACAACTTCAATATATGTGCATATACAGAAGTTGTGCGTAACTTTCGTAATATGTATACACAAATATCTATATATGCGTAACTTTTGTATATGCACAACTTCTGTATATGTGAAACTTATTTATATGTGCATATCCTCTATATATCTATATCTTCTGTATATGCACAACTTATGTATATGTGCAACATTTGTATATGTGCATATCCCTTGTATATGTGTATCTTTTGTATATGCACATATCTTTTGTATATGCACATATACAAAATATTTTCACATATATGGGAGAAGCACATATACTAAAGTTATGCACATTTACAAAACTTGCGCATATATAGAAGATACACGTATATACAGAAGTTGTGCATATACAAAAGATATCCACATTTAAAAAACTTGCATATATAGAGAAGATATACAAATATAAGGAAGTTGTATATATACGAAAAATATGCACATATAAGAAAGTTGTGCATATACAGAATATATGTGCATATACATAAGCTATGCATATATGGAATATATGCGATACAAAATATAAAAATATATAAAATTTGTGCAACTTCCGTACTTGCACATCTTTCGTACATGTACGACTTCTATATATTTGCATATATTTTGTATGTGCACATATCTTCCATAAATTCATATGTCTTCTATATATGTTCAACTTTTATTTATGAAAATATATTCTGTATATGCACATACTCATATGTGCATATATATATGTTGCGCATATATGGAAGATATGCGCATATACGGAAGATATGTGCATATATGGAAGATTTGTGCATATACTGAAGTTGCGCATATACGGAAGATATGTGCATATATGGAAGTTGTGCATAACTTTCGTAATATGGATATACTAGTCTCTGTATATTCACAACTTCCTTATATGCACAACTTATCTATATGTGTATCTTCTGTATATGCACATATCTTCCTTATATGCGCATACATTGAATATATGCATATATATGGAAGAAGCGCATATACGAAAGATATGTACATTTAAAAAATTTGCACATATACAAAATATGTACACATATACGGAAATTGCACATATATGAAAGGCATACGCATATAAGGAAGTTGCACATCTACAGAATATATGCGCATATATAGAAGCTATGCATACATGGAAAATATGTAATACAAAATATGCACACATACAAAAGTTGTGCATATACGGAAGTTCTACATATATGAAAGATATGGGCATATACGGAAGATATGTTCATATACAGAATTTCTTCACATACGGAAGATATGCGATACAAAATATGCACATATACGAATGTTGTGCATACATGGAAGATATGTGCATATGTGAAAGATATGCATATATGTAAAGACTTGCGTATGCGTATTACGAAATATGCACAAAACTTCTAGATACGCTCAACTTTTCTATATGTGCATATATAGAAGATATACACATACATATAAGATATGCACAACTTACATATATATGAAACTTCCATTTATGTGCATATACAGAATTTGTGCACAAATTTAACCTCCTTATATACTTAGCGTCGGTAAGTATATAATTTAACATTCATAAAATATAACATCAAATCGACATCATGAATTCAAAATTCAATGAAGATGTTGTCATATGGATCTGACAACGTTACATTGTGATAACCAGAGTTGCATCAAACTCTCAGTTAATTGAGTATTCCATGATAGGTCCAAGAATATTGATATCTGATATCACCATCTTACATATTGTGCTCATAGGCAGATTGTGTGATTAGATTACATTCCCATGGAGGAGCAGGATGGAAACATCTTGACGAAGGCGCTAACAAGAAGAAAATTCGAATTCCACAGAGGTAGGATTGGGGTAGCAAATAATCCTTTCTTTTTTAGAGAGAGTGTTGAAATGAAACCAAGAAGTGGCACCCCAAGGGGGCTTCTGATTTAATTTCCCCTTAATTAAAGTGGAAGAGAAATTTTAATTTCATCTCATGACAACTTATATTATTTAACTAAGTCAGAATGACTAAGTTAGCCTAGGAAATTTGAGTTGAGGGTTTGTTTTGATGCATGTAGTGTTCTCCCATGATTGAAGGGAGTCCAGTTACAGTTATTTGTGAGTTGTAATTAGTTAACTCAAGAAATTGAGTTAAAATTAGTTTAACAAGTTCTAACTGAGTGGTGAGCTAGTC
This sequence comes from Pinus albicaulis, assembly GCA_034641835.2. NCBI lineage: Eukaryota > Viridiplantae > Streptophyta > Pinopsida > Pinales > Pinaceae > Pinus > Pinus albicaulis. Next base: position 1,211,980,236 of record CM076579.1, read on the forward strand.
AGAGGTCAAGTGAATTAAATATAACTCAAGAAATTGAGTTAAAATCAGTTTAACTACTTCTAACTGAGAAGTGAGCTAGTGAGAGGTCAAGTGAATTAAATATGATTTAATTCACAAGTAGTGATTAATTAGTTAACTAATAATTCACTACAAATAGTTTTTTCATGTCAGTTCAAGGAAGGTCCAGAGTAGACTGACGCTAAAGGGATGATAACTATCAGTTGTATAATAAGAAAATTGTACAAGTGAGTTATAGAGTCATGTGCAGGCCAATGAAGCATTCCACAATCAATTAGAAGGATTTTCCTATTTAATAGGGATTTAATTCCTCCAAGAATGCGTGAGCAAGGCAGACTGAGCAAAGGCTAGTGCATGAGTTTTTTTTAGAGAGAAAAACATTGTATTGTTTCATGATCTTAAATTTATATAATATACATATAATAGGGTTTTAGGTAGTGTGCTTTCCCCAAATACATCTTTTGTTGTGTGATTGATTGTATCCTTCTCTTACTAGTTATGTGATTGTGCGATCATGTTTTGTTTTCACAAATTGTAGAATGATTCATTATCTTATTTTGGTACATTACAAGATCAATTTGAATCCCATTGTTATATTTTCTACAATATTGTTGGGAATAACACTAGGAATAGTGCCAGATTTAGCACCGTAAATATTGTTGGCAGTAGCACCAGGTTTAGCATAGGGAATACTATCGGGAATAGCACCAGTTTTAGCAACAAGAATAGTGCCAGGTTTAGCATCATGAATAGCGCCAGGTTTAGCACCATGTTTAGTATCAGGAATTGTTTCCAGTTTTCCTTCAAGTTTTTCTTCACATTTTTCTTCTAGTGTGGCTTCTAATTTTTCTTCCATTTTTCTTATTTTTTTTCATGAAAATTTTAGGGCCAATATTCGCACATGCTAATTTTGCATGGTTTTTCCAAAAAAAAGATTCGCTAATTTCCATTTTTTTATAAAAATGATTTGCCCAAATTTTACAGTATAAAATTATTTTGCGTTAAAAATCACCAACATTATATAGAAAATATATATAATATCATTATAAATTTGAATAATTTTATAAATACATCAATCAACATTTTATAGTTTGCATATTAGGGACTAGTGAGATTCGCCAATTTTTTAAACTCTGAAGATAATTTTCCACTCTTAAAATTATCCCCCGTTTTTTTTCTCTCGGGAGAGCATATATTATGTACATGATACGATGTAAATGTATCATGTACATCTCCATAATAAGGCATTTCGTTTTACAATTAATTGATTAATATAATTTTTATAGCAATATCAATTTAGAAATGCACTTGGGATTGTCAAGAGGGGCGAGGGTGACTTATAGACCCATATTCTAGATAGATCATGATTCCATTTTTTCATTATGTCATTTATGGCCATGAGATTCCATTATTTATGTTGGAAATGAAGTTCTATTTTGCAAAAAATAAAAACGTATAGTTGGACCAATTTGGAATACAAATAAATGAATTTAGACTTGTATTTATGACAACATATTCATTGAATTTTGAATTCATGACGTCGATTTGATGTTATACTTTATGAATATTATATTATATACATACTGAAGCTAAGTATATAAGGAGGTTAAAGTTGTGCACAACTTCTATATATGCAAATATATGGAAGTTTTGTATATATGTAAGTTGTGCATATCTTATGTATATGTGTATATCTTCCGTATATGCACATATACAAGATTTTAACATATATATAAGTTTTGTGCTTCTTTCATAATACGCATACGAAAGTCTTTATATATGTGCATATCTTTTGCATATGCGCATATCTTCCGTATATGTGCAACTTTCGTATATGTACATATTTTGTATCGCATATCTTTCATAAATGAAGATATGTGCAACTTTCGTATATGTACATATTTTGTATCACATATCTTTCATATGTTCAGAACTTCCGTAGATGTGCATATCTTATGTATATGACCATATCTTACGTATATGCACAACTTTGGTATATGTGCATATTTTGTATCGCATATCTTCCATATATGCATAGCTTTTGTAGATGTGAAACTTCCTTGTATGTGTATATCTTTCGTATATGTGCAATTTCTGTATATGCATATATTTTCCGTATATGCATATATCTTTTGTATATGCGCAAGTTTTGTAAATGTGCATATCTTTTGTATATGCGTTTCTTCCATGTATGTGCATATTTTCAGTATATGCGCATATATAGAAGATATGTGCATATACAAAAAATACACATATACATAAGTTGCACATATACGAAAGTTGTGTTATATGGAATTTGCGCATATATAGAGACTGGTGTATGCACATTACAGAAGTTAAGCACAACTTTTGTATATGTGCATATCTTCTGTATGTGCGCAACTTATGTATATGCACATATCTAACATATATGCGCAACTTTTGTATATGTGCATAATCTTCTGTATATGTGCATATCTTTCGTACATTCGCAGCATTCGTATATGCGCATATGAGTATGTGCATATACAAAAGATATTTGTATATATAAAAATTTCACATATACAGAAGATATACGCATTTATGGAATATATGTGCACATACGGAAGATATTAAAATATATAGAAGTTTTACATGTAGGAAAGATGTGCAAGTACAGAAGTTGCACAAATTTTAGATATTTTCATATTTTGTATCACATATCTTCCATATATGCATAGCTTATGTTTATGCACAACTTCTTTATATGTGCATATATTTTGTATATTTACAACTTCTGTATATACATATATCTTCTGTATATGCACAAGTTTTGTAAATGTGGATATCTTTCATATATGCGCAACTTCCGTATATACATATATCTTTTGTATATGTGCAAGTTTTTTAAATGTGCATATCTTTCGTATATGTGCTTCTCCCATATATGTGCATATATTTTGTATATGTGCATATATGGAAGATATGTGCATATACAAAATATACACATATACAAAGGATATCCACATATACAGAAGTTGCACATATACAAAAGTTGTGCATCTACAGAAGATACGCATATACATAAGTTGTGCATATACGAAAGTTGCTCATATATAGAGATTTGTGTATGGATATTACGGAATTTACGCACAACTTTTGTATATGCACATATATGGAAGTTGCATATATATCTAAGTTGTACATATCTTTTGTACATGTGCATATCTTCTATATATGCACATATCTTCTGTGCATGTGCAATTTCCATATATACACATATCTTCTATATATGCATATAAGACAACCTGCATATCTTATTTTCCTATAATAAATAATTGCATATACAGAAGAAGCACATAGACAAAAGACATGCACATATACGAAAGTTATGAAAATATGGAAGACATGCACATATATAGAGGTTGGAGTTCTGTGCAACGTCAGTATAAGCGCATATTTTTCGTATATGTACAAATTCCATATATGGCTTGATTAGGAAGATATTGAAGGCCAGACATAAGGTTTTCTTTAGGTGTATTGGTCACAATAAATACCTTTGTTTCCCATCTCATTTTTGTAGATGACGTTCTTCTTTTTGGATAGGTTTCCTCGGCTCAATGGGAAAATATTTTTGCTATCATTTTTAATTTTGGGGAAGCATCGGGGTTGTTCATGAAAAAAAATGCTTGCTCATTCATGCTTTTGAGGATTGAGCCCATATTTGTGAGATTTCAAACTTGTTTTTGTCAATGTTTCTAATATTGATAGTGGGTTAAAATACCTTGGTTTAATTTAAAACCAAATCATTATAAACCAAGGATTTCGAGTGGTTTATTAAAAAGTATGAAGCCCGATTGAATTCATGCACACATGGATGGTTGTTGCTCAGCGAAAGAATGACACTTTTTCAATCGGTATTACAGAGTATCTAGATATAGTAGATGTGCTTATATTTGATTCCCAAGCATGTCATTAAAAAAAATCAATTTTATCATCTCAAATTTTATTTGGTTTGGTGCTTGTGGGAAAGAAAAGATCCATCTAGTGTGAGTGGAGGTTCTCTCTTAGCTAAAAGAAGAAAGTGGATGGAATTTGAAAAACATGGAGAAATTTCCTTGGGCCTTGAATGTAAAGAGCTTCTACCATGCATTATTTGGATCTAGCTTATGGCAGCAATAAATTTTGGAAAAATATTTAAAGGAGAAATCTCTTTAGGTTTGTATAAAATATGGTGCAAATTCATCAAAAAAATGTTCATACATCTGGAATGGTTTCATGAAATGAATGTGTTGGTTACTTCGTAATATTTATTGGATGATTGTTATAGATGCTAAAGTGGAAATTGGGTTGGAGCCATTCTGGGGATTTCTTGGAAATCTCTCTTTTCCCATGGAGATCATCCAACACATACATGACAAGGGGATTTTATTCCTTAACCAAATGTGGTCTATAAATGAGCCAACGGGTCTATATCCTAAATGGATTAAATCCAGTGAGCCGGGATTAGTTGGTACAATAAAAAAAATGGGATGAATATATTGTTAATATATATATGACAATCAACCTATTTCGGGATGGGGCTGGCACTCTCATATGGGATGGGAAGACCCTTCAGTGTATTACTTCTATGGAGAATATTTATTGTCATCTATCATCTTCTCATATGCTTTCCTCAGTGAATAGGTGGTATTGAAAAGTATGATCTTGGCATATGCCTTTGAAACTAAAATGATTTAGATGGTTGGTGTGGCATAACAAGATTCTTACTTTGGAGACCTTGGGAAAGAGAGG